>PVJA010045906.1:0-15389 GCA_004027025.1 Myocastor coypus | reverse complement strand
CCTTGAAGGGCTAGGTCCAAAATATTGGCTATCCTTATAGCCCTTCTTTTTCTCCAATTTTCGGTCTGTTAACTTACATTCTTAACCCTCCAGCAGAAAAGCTTTGTGATACCATTACTCTACAACTCCTCCATGTAACTTTTTCAACTAGCAAGGTATCAAGAATTCAATAGCAATATCAACATCTGTGAGCCTGTCTCACTTTGTGCATAGCGACTCTCCCATGGCATGTTACTTCACTTCTACTTGTTTTCACTACCTCCTCTGTCTGAGGAAGTGACCACAAACTAGACCCAGCAGGACTAAACAGCTCTCTTAGCAGAATCTGAGGCTGGAGACAATGCTGGGTTTTAGTAGCCATCTGAACACTTGTTCACATGGATTTCCTGCCACTGCCCTGAGATGAACAGGATCAAAACATCGCTAGGGTTTCCTCAAAACAACTTCCATTTCTGTCAACAGAATCATTGCTATTCAATTGCCAGGGCTTAAAACTGTAAAGCCTTTAGTCTTCGAGACCTCTATTCCCCTTAGCGATGACTCTAGATCTTTGCCCTTCTTGTCCTCTCACCTGGCCCAATCCTCCTCACTCTTTGAGGACAAAATTGTCTGCATCACCAGAGAAACTCATGACATTAGGAGTTCCTGACCCCATTACCTGAACTGAGATCTTACCCAGGATTACTCCAACCCTCATCCTCTTTACCCCACATATAATGGCTGGAAGATTCCTTATCCTGGTTAGTCTTGCCTACTATGTGTGGTCTCGATGCTACTTCCTCCTGTTCTCTTCAAACTATATCCACTGAGTATTCTTTCTGCCTATATTTTTCTTTCTTCCTATCTTGGCTTCAGCTCACTGACATTATTAAGTTTCTTCCTCTCTTAAAAATAGTTTTTTTGCTTATCCTGACTTCTCCCCATGGCTACTATGGCAAGGATCTCCCCAAGAAACTCTTATGAGTAAAAGTCTACACCGGGAGCTGCTATTGCATCTAGTTATTACTACATTTCTCTACCTCACTCAGAGCTAAACTCTCGTGCTGTGTATTTCAACTTTCTCACAATTTATTCATCCTATTTGCTGTTCTGAAACTGCTTCTAATAGAGACTGAATGACCCTCCGGTTACCCTTCCCAAACTATATGATCTAATCACTCCCACTTGAAACTTCTTGTGCCTTAACCTTTCTCCTTTTCAGCAACTCATGACACTACTGCTCTTGATTCAACTCATACCCTACTTCCCATTCCCTCCTTATAAATCTTTCCCTAGGTTTTATCCTTGTCCATTATGTCTGCCTTAAACACTCAAAATGTTTATGGATGATTCACAAAGCTTGAGCTCTGGTTAGATCTTTGATCCTTCCTTGATTTTTTTTTAATCTTTTCTTGATTTTAAGAATTATAATCCCCAAGTAGCTCTCAGATGCTATATTCTTGGCTCCCCCAAAGAGCAAGTGGTCCAAAACATGCTCTTTACCCCAAAAATATTTGTTTTTCCCTTAAGCCAAAGGCACTAGCATCCTCTCAGTCCCCAATCTACAAACTTGTGAGTCGTTGCAATCTCCTAATCTCCCCCTTCACATCCAGTCACCGAGCTCTACACTTTATTTCTTATATGTTTCTAGAGTCTGTCCGTTTCATATTAGTATAACAAAATACTTTAGATACCTGGTCTATAAAAAGAAGAGTTAATTTATTTTACGATTCTGGAGCTTCCATCCAGGATTGGGCAGATCCATTATTCTGGCTTCTGTTGGGGCTACCAGCTGGCAATAGTGAGGTGTGTGGAACAGAACAAACTGCTCACCTCATGGCCAGGGTCTAAAGAGGAACAAAAAGAAACCAGGATCCTAAAATCCCTTTGGAAGACAGATTACTAGTGCCCTGTGGGCTCTCCACTGTCTTACCTCTGAAAGGTTCCATTACTCTCCTGTAACACTTTCCCTTCGACCCTTCTGCCAACTTCCTTCTTACCCAAACCATGGCATAGGATATGTCCTTTGTTCTTTCTTAAATGCCATCTGTCCTCTTCACTTGGCTCCTAATTAGCTCCTGACTAGATAATTGTAACACACTTACTTCCTTTACAGACTATACTCAACTCCACAGTATAAAGTATTACTATAATACATAAGGCACTATGTATTATACAATGTTTCTCATTGTTGCATATGGTCTGGGTTTTCTAATTAGATCTTTGAAATCATGGGTCATGTCTCGTATTTTGCTGAATCTTCTAATGTACCCAGCACAGCACTGGGTATACAGTAGATGCCCATCAATGGAATGAGGCAATAGTGAAACCTATGTGCTAAGAGAAGGCTGACATTGAACTGCCAATATCTGATGATGGGGGTCCGGCAGGATGGCTCAGTGGTCTAAAGTGCCTGCTTAGGAAAGCTTAGGTGGCTGCAGGGACTATGGTTTGATCCCCAGCACCACATGCTGTGCCAGCCCTGCCCTCAGGGCATGCTGAGCAGGCCATAAAAATAAATAAATAAATAAACAAACAAAAGTTCTGAAACAAGAAAAAAAAATAAAAATAATAAGAATTCTAAAAAAAAAAATCTGATGATGAAGAGTCCTGTTCATGTAGTTCCCTTGCCTCAGTGACAAGATGTGCTCAGTAGCAACAAGCTCTCCACAAAGAAGTTGGGAATGATTTTCTGAGGGCTTGGGAAAGTTTTTCTACTAAGAACAGTGTCATGGATTGTAGTATCACCATGAAAGTGCAGTTACCTTTGGATATATTGAATGTATGTGGACCCAATTATAAGTCTGCATCTGGTGATGAAGCGGTGCCTCTTGTCTGAGAACGTTGGAAATATACCCTACCTATTCTGTGGTGGTTATTTCACCTCGGAAATAAGAAGCAATATTTGAAGTCTTTCATGAATCTGTTTTACTTTCCAAAATTAGTCTAGAGTATTCTATTTTCTGTTATCTTGCAAAAAACCTTTATTCATTTGTGACCCATGCATGCTATTTAATATTCTTTATTTTAATCCCTATCATACCACTGACTCATTCGCTGAGAGCTTTAAGAAGGGTTGTTTGTTTCTTTGTTTGTTTGTTTGTTTGTTTTGGCTGGCTCAGGCTGCCTTAAGGGTGTGTGTGTGGAGATCAAACTGCCATCCCCTGTGCCTGATTGGGATTGCCTGCGCAGGCACTTAAACCTTTGAGCTAACTCGAAAGCCCCCTCTCACCAAGAACTTTAATAGTAGTTATTTCCCTTTCATAAAAAAAAATTCTGTAGAAAAATAGAAAGTTCTGCCATTCACAAAGATGACCTCAGTGACACTCTCACCTCAAGTCAGTGGCTTTTACTTTTACTTCATTCATTCCCCACTGTGTGCGTACCTGGGGCCTATTTTACCGGAACTTTTCTCTGGCCCTCGCCTGGACTACCTTTACAATCTCCTAGCCATCATTCCACCACTGATTATAGCGGCAGAATGAAATTTGGCTAGCACCACATGCTCCACTCCCACTCCTCCGAACTTCTTTGTCCAAAGTGTCGCCCACTGACTACCAGAGTGATTTTTCTAACATAAGCCAGAAGGTGTCATGGCCTCTACATTGGAAAAGAGAGACTATTGCTAGACAAGAGGACAAAGATGAAGGAAGGGGGAGGACCCAACGGGAACGGATATGATCAAAGTATGTTATATGCATGTATGAAAATACCATATTGTAGTCCAATGTTTTGTAAAATTAATAGGCGCTAATAAAAAAAAAAGTCTCCACTGGCTCCAGGGGGAAGTCAAAGTCCTTGCCCAGCAGGCGACGCACGAGGTGGCTGTCCAATCTGTCATCTCCATAAGCTGACATTTCATGTTAATGTTACTGGATTTTATGCAGTTCCTGTCTCCCTTTGCCATGTCTTGAGTCCGCTAAGTCTTCACCTACCTGGAAAGGTCGTTTTCCTACTTGTCTGAAAAGATGTGCATCTCTGTCCCCATGCAGACACTACCCTTGTGGGAAATTTTCTCTGTATAGTGGACACACCAGGGGTTCTTTCCTCTTGTGCTCCCCACTACACTGTGAGACAGCCATGCTATATTTATCTTATCAGACCTGCAACACAAGGACAGGAACTATTCCAACTCATCTTTCTGCTTCAGCCCCAGGTGCAGGCCTGGCTCAAAGTTGGCTTCAGCAGACATTATAAAGAGACTAATAGAATGAGTTCCAAAGATGCCCTGTCATCTATATTTAAGTGAGGTCAGAAAAGATTGGGCTCTTGAATTAATTGAACCTCTTTTCTTTTTACCCTGGCTCAGTGCCCTGCCCATACAATTATGTTCCTAATAAAACCAGCCCTGGCTGAGCATATCATACAAATCCCTCAGCATTAAGTAGTGGAAAGGCTTCCAAGTGCAGAGAAAAGAATGAGATCAGTGCTTCAGAGATGTCCATCCACTTCTGAGATAACTAACTAGCAGAATTGGTGAATATTTTATATTAGAATGAATTATGTGTTCAACACGGTGCTGGCTATTGGCATTGAGGATAACAATTAAAATAACAGCCTACACTTGATTATTTTCTGTGGTAGCCTCAATCCTATGGGGTAGGTGTCATGGTTATTAGTCTTGTTTTACAGATAAGAAAAAGGGCCCTCAGGTAATTAGTACTGCAGTATGATTATGTTCCTCAAGTTTCTTTATGCTTTCTCTCCTGACTGAATCTTTTCTTTCAGTCTTTATCACATCCATTCTAACATAAACTTCCTCCTTCATCTTGCCTTCCCTTCGTCTCCTCTGTCAACTTCCTTTTTTTCATGAGACAGCAGCATCCTGACTTTCCTCACCATGTACAAACTTTTATCTTACCTTTCTCCCTTCTTGGCACTTACTCATTCTTCAAGAGTCAGCTCAGTCACCACTTCTTCAGGATGAGCTCTTAACTTCCTCATGAATGGTGTCACATCTCCTATTAAATGCTCTTTATGATACCATGTGCCTCTACTTTATAGCTTTTATCACAGTTTTATGACAGATTTGTTTCCCCTGAATGACTTAAAGAATCATGACAGATAGTACTTTGATTACTCCCCCAGTGACATTCAGTAAATACTTATTAGTATCTTAATGCAGTGTTCACTTTTTTCTCTCTTTCTCTTTCTTTTTTCTTTTTGCAGTACTGGGATTCCAGCTTGGGACCTTGCACTTTCAATGCAGGCACTTATGCTGCTAAGCCATCTCCCTGGCCCACAGTGCTCACTTTTTAGCCCGACTCTATCTAGCTTTTGGCATTATTAGTCTGCTGAAATTGTCCTTGCTACATCTATCAACAGCATTCAAACTGCCAAACTGCTCTCCTTTGGAGCCCTGGTGTTCTACCAGCTGGACTGAGGGTTTCTTGTACTAAAATAGAATCCTGGTCGTCTTCCCGCAATTCATAGAAAATAAGAAAATAAAAAATAAGTAGCTGAGAGAATGTTTCAAATTCTAATGTTTTGTTTAGTGCAGTTTCTTTAAGAGTTGATACCTATGGTAGAATCTAGCATAAGATGCTTTTTGGTTAAATTCAAAACTTTAATTTCAGTCATTTTAATATATGAATATTTCATGGTATTCTCTGAAGAGCATCCTGATTTCAATGCTTTTCTGAGATCCTCTGGACAAACACAAAGAAATATTTTTAGTCCTCTGATTTGTTCTCTTAATAGTATTTGATACTATTTATAATGCTGTTTATTCATTTTAGCAACTAGGACTTATTGAGCACATATTGTTTTCCCACATCCCTTTGAACCTGATCTATGATGT
The DNA here is from genome assembly GCA_004027025.1 of Myocastor coypus. Taxonomy (NCBI): domain Eukaryota; kingdom Metazoa; phylum Chordata; class Mammalia; order Rodentia; family Myocastoridae; genus Myocastor; species Myocastor coypus. Next base: position 9,610 of record PVJA010045906.1, on the reverse strand, counting down.
CATTTAGAGCCTTCTCCTGTCTTCCACATATGGCAGAGGCTCCTGAAGGACGACAGAGGAGCCATGGCTTCTCTTTTGTTCTCTCTCTTCATCGTCAGCCAAGCACTTGGGCCAGATATACAAATGCAGGAACAGAGGAATGAGTGCATAAGCAAACAAATGCAATGGAGAGACAGAATTTCTCATCTCAGTGTTCTTCTCCTATGCTCTGCTGCCTCCACACTGAAAAAAGTCAACATGAAGCAGTAGCTTGATGAAACAGAGCATCAGTTTCGCTTATCCAGAATGCCATCTACTGCCATATTAAAAGTAAAATGAACTTGTTATAAACTTCTTGCAGCTTTATATGTCTGTGGGCTTTGCTTCTAAGATGTAACCAATCATCAAGCTCTGTTAATGTGATCACTCCTCCCCCAAATTAGATTCATCTCTAGGTAAAGGGGCACATGCCTACAATCCCATCTATTCAGGAGAGTCACAAGTTGGAAGCCAGCTTGTTTGATTTAGTAAAACCCTCAAACCTAGAAACAAAAAGGGCTAAGGATATAACTGAGTGGTATAGCATTTGTTTAGCATACAAGAGACCCTGAGGGAATACTGAAAAGAAAAACATCTATATAGTAACTTGACATTGGGTAATCAATAAAATCATCACCATTAGCATTTCTTTAAGTATGCTGTGTTCTATTAGAACCCTATGCCTTTGCCCAAGCTCTTCTCTTAGCTCCCAAGTCTTTCACCTGACCTTGCTTATCAAAATCAGTGTTTATTGCCAGGGTTTAGTCCAAAAGTTACATCTTTCACAAAGACTCCAATAATCTACCAGAAGTACTAGGGCCAACATCTAACTCATCTCAGCCTCTCCATACATAATAACATTGTCCTTGTACCTATAGAATTTTCATCTTTGGTCTGCAGAGATATGTAGGTGATGAGTGTTCTCCTACGCTGCCTTGTGGATAGCTGGACCACAGTGACTGGGCCTTGCTCATCTCCTCCCTGCCCAGGGTGCTTAAGAATAGACATTTGCACAATTCCTGTGGATTACATTGACTATCCATCACCAGTACGCTGTGTAAACATCTCCCTCCCTCTCTCCTGGCTCCTTTTTGGGTCATAAGGTTGACTTTTCTTTCTTCTTCTTCCTCGCTCCTCCTCCCTCCATTCTATCCTCCTGTTTTCCTTCTCCCTCTCCCCTCTGCTTCTTCCTCCTCTCCTTCCTCTATGGCCTTCCCCCCTCTGGCTTAGTTCTGGCAGCTTTGGCTGAGAGCCCAGTACAGTTTCTTGCTTCTACTCCTGTGGTCAACAGCACATAAAAAAAAGCAGTTGCCTGTGTGCTCTGGAATTTATTTGGGGGAAAATTCATGCTGTTTCTCTCTGAAGTGGAAAAGGAGTCAAAGGTAAGCTCCGGACAACAAGCTGTGTGGGAGGAAATGGTTTGCAGCTAGGGAGGCTCTTAGCTCACAGGCTGTTTTCACCAAAAAGAAAACACTCTCAGCCCAGGCCAGGGACTTGGGACACCCTGATGACCTTTCCCTTTGGGTGCAGGACCTCACAAGCCTGTCTTCTTAGCCTTCCACATCATCACTAGTGTCTGGACCAAAGCAATGAGAATCCCTCCCCCGTCCCCTGGGAAACATCACACAGTCAGTTTGCAGCCCCAACCCTAGTATACACACAGAGATAGCAGAGGGATAAAAATTTAAACCAAGAACAGCGATGGGCTTGTCCTTGAACTATGCCCCATACAAACCTTTGCATATAGCAAAGATTCCAACTCATCCATTAAAGCAACATAATGCTCAGCCACATACTGTTACAATCCAAACCAGGTCTGTATGTTCCTGTGAGATGCTACTGTGTCTTTATTGCCAATTACTGTGCATTCAAAAGGAAGTCAGTGAATGAAGAACAAAAAGACATGTGGCTTCATGGAGAAGAGCCTGGGCTCTCACACATCTAAGTTTCAGTGAGATAGCATAGGCAGAGTGCTTAGCAGAGTGACTACAACATAGACAGTTCGCAACAGAAGTTGCTGCTTGTGATGCTGGAGGACCTATCTTGTGGCTGCAAGCAAGTCTGTCTTCCAATGCTGAGATCATTTAACAGCCTGTCCCACCTGAGGAAGGGAAGGCAGTACCTAGCACACACTTGTCCTGTCCGTGCATTCATTGACTTTCAGGTAGGGTGACTGGTGGAAAGGCAATACTGAAGGATAAGGCAACTAATCTGGGCATCTGGACTGATGGGAAATAACTAAATGGGCATTTGGAGACATGCTAAAATTTCCTTCTGAGTCAATACAACCCAGACCCAGAATAATTTTCAAAACTTTTTAACCTTTTTTGAGGTCCAAATGGAACACCATAGACACTCTACAAATCTTTTCCCTCTGTGATGTTTAATCATAGTGCTCCTCTGTTCTTTTACACAATGCTACCTAGCTGCTGACACTTTGTCCTATACAGGAGAACAACAGGGCAATTTAAAAGGGGTGCTTTCTATTTATTATATTGTTTTCAAAGTTAGAAGACCATAGGTTGCCTACCTAGCTCAGAAAGCCTGCAGTCCAAAGACACTTCTTCTCTCTGGCCTTCTGAATACAATTAAGCATATTTCAAAGGCATTCTGGGTGGCCTAGACACAATGGGCCCAGGGTCGTCTCAGTAACCTGAAGGAAGTGAGGTGTGTTGCCCTATACTGTTCAGCAGGGCAAGTGTTTGAGGGAACACATCAGGCACGGGACCAGAAAGGAGGATGTTAAAGTGGTAAACACATATACATGGTCCAAATTTTAAAGGCAAACCCTTCCTGGAGGTAATGGATATTATTAGACTTTATGCCTATAGTTACCCTTCTCTTTTAAAACATGAAAGACAGCACAGCATAAACATCATATACATCTTTTTTTCACTTAACCATACACTTCGGAAAACATTCCATTCTAATTATATCAAGAACTTCCCAATTCTTTTTTTTATGGATAAATAGGACAGGCCTGTCTGCAAGTACAAGCCCCTTTTGATAGTATATAGGTTGTCCTTTCATAGTTCAAACAGTCCTGCAATGTATATATGCCTTTGTGCCCATACGCAAGTATAACCCCAAGTCAAATTCCTAAAATTGGAAACACTGAGTCATGTGGTACAGGCATTTCTAATTTGGACAGGAGTTTCCAAAATGCCTTCCAAAGAAGTTGTACCAATTTTCTCTCCTGCTGCAGATACGTGAACATGCGTGTTTTTCCAGAACCTTGTCAACAGTTTATCAATTTTTTAATACTTTCTAGTTAAAAGGCCAACATGTATCTTATTATAGTTTTCACTTTACATATTAAGGCAAATGAAGGATTACCCAGTTTTCCCATGCTAGCACTCCTAAATTCTAATGGATTCACAGACATTTCTTGGATCTACAAATAACAAGCTTTATACATCTGTTCTTAATGGGAGGAAAGTGACCCAGTGCAAAACTTAGGAACAATGAAGCCAGAGATCCTGGGAACCCAAGTTCGGCTCTACCACTTACTAACTTGGTGATCTTGGCAAATTATTTCACCACCTCACACTCAGCCTCTTTATATGAAAAATGGAGTTCATCACACTGATTTTGCAAAACCTTATAGCTGGCACACAGAGGGTACTTAATAATGGTACTTAATAAATGACAACAGCTTTTATTAGTGTTAATAACCAGGTCAGATTCAAACCTCAGGGCACTTTTCACAATTAATGGACCCTGAAAATGCCCAGCCTAATGGCTCTTTGTGAAGTTTGTAGTAGAGCACTAGAATTACCGCAGGCCTCCAGTGAAGGCTGAGCTGTTCCTTGGCCAGGCTCTCCTGCTGCCAGATGCTGTTTGTAGGAAGAACAAGACAGCGCTCATTTCCAATTACTGATGGGCACGCTAGAGATAAAACAGATCCTTAGGCAAAGCATAAGGGACTTTCTCCCAGTAGCAGGGCAGCCTGTGTTGCCTTGCCTCTCCAGAACACTGTCTCCAAGGCCACAAAAGGCAGATCTCTAGTTCCAGCAGGAATGGTACTGGTCTCAACAACTAAGATTTCTATCCATACATGTGACCCTGTCTCATTTCATCCCCAGGGTGGTGGAAATTATAGCCATGCATGAGGAGGAGCTGCTGCTGCCTTGCACAACACTGCAGTGGAACCATAGAGGGCCACAGTTAGTTTCTCTCTGGATGCCAGCATGACATATATGTACATACATGTATTAGCCAGCATCTCTGTATATATACTAGCGTAGGTCCTCTCTAGCATGAGAGCTGGAAGCTTTGGAGAGAAATCAGAGAAATGACAACTATTTCCAGAGAATGTGTCTTTGCTTTCCTCCCTTTGATTCATCTCTACCAGCTCGCAGAAAGGAGGCAGGATCAGAATCTATTGCTACCAGATACTTCATTAGTACAGACAGAAAGATGCCTTTTACCCCATAGGACTTCAAAGCCCAGTAAATCTCAAGCAAAGTGGATCCTCAAGATCTGAAAGTCCCTCACCCCTGTCTCTGTAGGGTATAAAACACGAGTGATTTAAATGCTGAAGGGTCACGCATGGCCCATTATATCACCCTAGTAGACACCAATCCCTGCTAGTCGCGCTGCTGTTTCCCTAGAATCTAGCCCCTAGCCTGGCCATGAGAACCTCTGTCAGTCTCGGGGGTGGAGCCAGGCCAACAGGGGTCTGAGGGTGGGGGAAGGGACAGCAGCCGCATAGAAAGGAGGGTGCTTCAACAAGGCTCCTGTGCTGAGGGGTGCCATACCTGCACCCCCAACACATCAAACTTGCCAAGAAGCGCAGACTTCCAAAGCTCCACACTTTCACGCAAAGAATGTGAAGGAATACCCCTGTGCCACAGAAAAAAACATGGTGGTATAAAGTAGATCACGGATGCTGACAAAGGTCTGCGTTTTACCCCCACCCTCCATCTCCCTGCCTTCCCCGCCCCAATGATCAGAAAAAGCCACAGTTCCAGGAGGGCTCCCGAAGCACCGCTCCATACCCAGAAGGCTCGGGATGACCGGACGCGAGCGGCAGGACGCCTCTCTTATCCCGTCACCGTGCTGCACTCGACCCCTGCTCTCGCAGCTTGGGCCAAATCCTCCTCGGTGCGGCGGAGCCCAGGCTTCCCGCGCCCAAAGCCCAGAGCGCGCCAGCGCCAATGCCCCATCCTCCGAGCCCAGGGAGCGGGAGCAGGCGGGCTGGAGCCCCGGGGCAGGGTCCGGAGTCTCGGTCCCTTAGGCGCGGTAGGCAGGGGTCCGCCCCGGCTGTCCTGGCCCAGAGCGCGGGCGGAGACACCAATGTTCGCAAGACCGGTGGCTAGCGGCCCCACAGGAGCAGCGAAAGCACCTCGGCCCATGGCATTATTTAAAACTTCAGGAAAACCCCTAGCAAACCTAGCCCAGGTGGCAGAGCTACCCGAGGCGGCGCGCGGGGACCTGGACTCACGCTCAGACCGACGGCGGGAGATCTGCCTTGCCCGCACCCCTAGCCCAGGTCCCCAGGTCCCGCCCAGGAGACGGGTGCATCCTCCGCGTGGCGCCGCAGGGTCCCGGGTGGTCGCGGGCACCGAGGCGCAGTGGCCACGTCCATCTGAGCTCCGCTAGGGGTGGGGGTAGGGACCTTGCGGAGCGATCCGTGGGGACCCGGGGTTGGTCCGGGAGAGGGATCCCGCGAGCCTGACCCGAGGCGAGGACAGCGCCATCTGCGACCTGTCCTCTAGCCCGGAGACTCCCGCCCCGGCCGCGCCCCTCGGAGCGAAATGGGTCGCGGAGGCAGGGGCAGGGTAGAGCTCCCGCGGGACCCGGTCCGGCACCGCCGCGGCCGCGCTGGGGACTGGCGCGGGAAGGCGGCTCCCGGGCGCGCTTACCTGGTGCGGAGGCGGCCCCGAAGGTGCTCCCGGCGAGCCAGCAGCGCGCCCGCCCGCGATGCTCGGCCGCCCGCGCCCCGCCCCTCTCGCTCCGCTCCGGGCGCTGCGGAGCGGATCTGTGCTGGCCCCGCCGCCGAGCGGCTCCGCTCCTCCCGTGGCTCCCGCGCGGTGCCCACGGGGTCTGCGCGTGTCCTGCCGGGAGCCGCGGCGGGAGGCCCACGTGAGGCGCCGCTGCCCTCCCCAGCGCTCCGAGAGCTAGCGGGGCAAGAGCGGACAGCCTCATCGCTCCTCCAGGTGGCCGGGCGGGGGGCGTGGGGGCAGGTACAGCGCGAGCTGATTGGCGCTGGCCGAAGAATCCCAAGGAGACAGGGGATTGCGCCGGAGCCCTGGGAAGAGTGCCATCCAAGAGCGGGGATCCCTAAGACCCTTCCGTCGGCTCCGCTGCCTTTTTGCTTAAGAAAAGTAGAGTCAGGTCAGGCGACCTAAGGACACCTCAGCGCAGGGCCCTGAGAATATGAGAATATGAGAATATGAGAATATGAGAATCTTGGGAACCAGAGTGTGTCGCTGTCCACTGGAAAGAGTCTGCCTCGACAGCCACCCCAAAGGCTCATCTGCTTTCCTGTTTCCTGCCCACGTCGGTTCTTGGAAGTCCAGGGACGCCAAGATATCTCTGCTGTTGAGGTGTCAGGGCAGAATCAGAGTCCTTGTGCATCTCGTTGTGATGGGGAGGACTGGTGAACCACTGCCTCATCGCTAAGAAAAATGCTAGCAATGTTTTGAAGTTCTGATCTAAAGTCACCCCCTTCTAATGTTTTAAAATTTTGTGGGTTCCCAGGCGTTGTGAAACACGCCTATAATACCAGAACTAGGGAGGCTGAAGCGGAGGATCCTTGTGAGTTCGAGATTAGCCTGGGCTACAAAGTGAGCTAAAGGCCAGCTTAAACTGCTTAGTAAAACCCTGTCTCAAAAAGACAATAATAATAATAATAATAATAATAATAATAATAATAATAATAATAATAATAAATTGTGAGTTGCCAGTGTACTGTGCACCAAATACATCCTGATATCAGTATTTCTGAAGTTCTGCTGGAAAACAGGAACTTCCACCTGTTCAGATCTTTCCACCTTTTTCCTCAATGTTGCTTTCAGTCTTGGGTGGACGGAAGACCAGGAGGAGGCAGAGATGGGGTTACCCAGTGTCTTAGTTACTCTTCTCTCATTGCTGGGACAAATACCCGACACTCAAAATGAGGGAAGGAAAGATTTATTTAGCTCACAGTTACTGGAGGTTTCAGTCCATGTTCAGCTGGCTCCAAGGCAGAGAGGCACATGGCAGAGGGCAAACTTTCATGGTGGCAGCTAAGAGCAAGAGGGAAGGGAGGAGTAGCAGCACTTCAAGCCTCTAACTTCTTTTCCTCCTTTACACTGAAATGCGAATCAACTACCCCAGGGGAGGTACAGCAATCATTTTTACAGCAATCAATTACAAATTCTAGAAGCCACCCCAAGACTGCATGAGGCTTTTGGGGACACAAACCATAACACCCAGGGTAAGCTCAGGAAAGTGTTTCCTTTATATAAAATGAGCTTCTCTATACACCAGGTTAGTCAGAATGGGGTTCAAGGCAAAGCTAATCACTATAAACATGTGAAAAATAAGACCAAAACCAAAATTAACAAAAATCACAATCCTTCAAACCATGAGATGCCACGGACCCACAGCCCACACCCAAGTTGTAAAGCTGAAGAGTAAGAAATGTAGCACCTGAGCAATCTTCATTGTTCCTGATTCATCTTTATTATTCTTTAAACAGACATTCAAAGGCAAACTAAACACCAAGTCATCTTGCCAGTCTACTGTGGTTTCAACACTCCCCATTTTAACACTTTCTCTGACTCTCCACAGGTTTTAAGTATGAAACTCATTGGCATGTGCCATCTTTTTTTTAGCACAGTCAAATCTCACACCTAAGTTCCTCTCTTCTCTCATTTCTTCTCAAAGGTAATACACTGAAGTAGGAGAGGGCTGTAACTTCACTGTTATCCATTACACGGAAAAGTGAAAACAATGCGCACAGCAGCCTAGTGAATCATTATGAGTCAGACCCCTGCGTGATCACCATGCAAGTTGCCACTAGCACCCCAAACCTCTCTCCACTATTTAATCCTTTTCATAAGTCCTTCCCTTTCAACTAAACTAACAACTAGCCTGATTTTATGGCAGCTCTTCTTTAGAGTTTTGTCAATTCATACAGCATTCCTAAACACTATACTTTTGCTTGTTTTTAGACTTTCTATAAAGTAAATACTTCATAGGAAGTGTGAATATTTTTGTATTTGCCTGGTTTCTGCTTTCACTGGGTTATGTTTGTGGGTGACATCCACTTTGTTGCCTGTAATTGTGGTTTGTCATTCTCATCACGACTTAATATTCTCTTCTATGCCCATGTCAGGTTGTATTTGTGCATTCTGGTGCTATAGCCACATAGATCTTTCTAGTTTGGGGGTGTACATATAATACTGCTAATAACAATTTTGTGTATGTCTCTTGGTATGTAAATGCAAACTTTTCTTTAGGGTATAGGCCTTAGAGTGGGATTGTTAGACTCTAGGATATGCTTATATTAGGCTTTATTAGAGAATGCCGAATTATTTCCCAAAGTTGTCATAAAATTCACATTCTCATCAGAGATTTATGGTAGTGCAAGTTGCTCCACGTCCTTGCCAACACATATTAGAAGATTTCTTATTTTTTGTCAGTCCAGTGGAGTACTGTGGTAACTCATAGTGATCTCACTTCATGTCCCTAATTACTAATGAAGTTGGCCACTCCTACATGAGTTTAAAGGTATTTGAATTACCTATTTTTAAGTTGCTTATTCAAATATTTATTCATTTTTCTATTGAATTATGTAACACTTATTGATTAATAAAAGCTCTTTATCTGTCCTGGCTCTCTGCCTCTATTAATTATAGACTAAAGATATCTTCTGCTCATGGTAATATTTTTTGATTAAGATTATGCTTCTAAAATCAAAATTTTTGTTTTGAGTTAGTTACAGATTTGCATGCAACTGTAAGAAATAATAGAGGGAGCTTTTTCTTCTTCTAGTTCCAGACATTTGACAGCCATGGCTTACAGTGCAGTTATGGCCAAGTCCAAGAAGCATACCATGCACAACTAGTCCCAAAAATGGCATAGAAATGGCATCAAGAAACCTCGGTCACAAAGATACAAATTTTTGAAGGGGATAGATCTCAACGTGCATTTTGCCAAGAAGCACAACAAGAAGGGCTTCAAGAAGATGCAAGCAAACAATGCCAAGGCCATAACTACGTATGCTGAGGCTATCAAGGCCCCCTTCAAGGCCAAGGAGGTCACTCCCAAGATCATTCCAAAGGAAGTAAGCCACAAGCTCACTTGACTTGCCTATGTTGCCCAACTCGAGCTTGGTAAGTGTATCTGTGCCCACATTGTCAAGGGTCCCAGGCTTTGCTGGCCAAAGGCGCAGGCTCCAGGTTCTACTCCAACCAAGGCCCAGGCTCCAATTTCTGCTCCAGCCCAGGCTCCTAACAGTGCCCAGTCCTCTGCAAAGGCGCCATAGTAGATGCCTCTTATCTGCTGGTATAAAAACAGGAGGACTGATGTGACCCCTGGGGTACCATCTGTTGGGGGGCTGGTGTCCTCCTATGCTCTTTGTACAAATAAACCTGAGGCA
>PVJA010045905.1:0-15345 GCA_004027025.1 Myocastor coypus | reverse complement strand
TGTGTCAACTTTTAAAATAAGAAAGGGGAAAAGAAGCCGGGCGTGGTGGCTCACGCCTGTAATCCCAGCACTTGGGAGGCTGAGGCAGGAGGATTGGTGTGAGTTCGAGACCAGCCTGGGCTACAAAAGTGAGCTCAAGGCCAGCCTCAACTGCATAGCAAGACCCTGTCTCAAAAAGAAAAAAAAAAAAAAAGAAAGGGGAAAAGAAAAAAAAAAGTAATATTAATTGAATGTGTGAATGTTTAATTGTTTGATCAATCTTATATACCTATATATATTAATCTAAACTGATCTGATGATGAAAATATGTAATATAACTATTATTAAATTTATACAATAAAATATTAAATAAAAAAATACTTAACATTAGTGAGCATCATATTTTTCTATCTTTAGAATGAAAATGGTACAGATTTTGGTAAACTATTGTGAGGCTTGGAAATAATTAATATAAAGTCAATGACTATGATATCGTACAGGCAGATAGCTATCCTTGTTATTATTAGAGTAGTTTCTTGGGCTTTAACATCAGTTTCATTTGTGTTTTTTTTTTCTGGTTCTATCGCTAACTAACTGGATTACACAAAGCTATGTAATTTCTCTGAATCATGTACTCTTTTTTTTAAATAATTTTTTTCTTGTTTCAGAACCTTTGTTTGTTTATTCACTCTTTTTATGGCCGGCTCAGCCTGCCCCGAGGGCAGGGCTGGTGCAGCATGTGGTGCCGGGGATTGAACCGAGGTTCCTGAAGCTGCCCAAGCTTTCCCAAGCCACTGAGCCATCCCACTGGGCCCCTCATGTGCTCTTATTGTGTAAACTTAATATGGCTGTTGCCAGGAGTAGGGTATATAAAACAGTTCTGAGCCATGCATTAAAGTCTGTGAGGGAGTTGGAGAAAGGTTCTAGGCACTAGAAAATAATAGTGAAGCTTCAGAAAACATTAATATATCAATTTTAAAAAGATAAACTTTTGAATGATGAGAGGAGATACAAAGATGTATATAATCATTTAGAGCAATCCCTTTGCCTTACTAATACTGGAAACAGGAGGAAATAGTTTAAAAAGATTGACAAATTAATGAAATTCCATGTATTAGAAAAAGCACCAAAACTCTTATAATGAATTTGAAATTATAAGGTCTACTTGTTCAACAGACAACTCTTTTTTAAAAATTACTTTTAATAAGAAATAACAATGTATATAACAATGTGACAGTTTTAAAACACATTAGTAGTACATTTCAATATTTGATACAATGTATATTGTTGTCCTCCTAGTTATACAGAGCTCAGGGTGTAGGTGTTATAATTTTTCAAATCATTATTGGTGCAACCAAATTTCTTCTCACTGAACTAAGAGAAAGTAGCTGTATACATGACAACTCCTTGCTTAGCTCTGCTGCCCACCCCATCCTGACATCAATTGCACACTTGGTTTTGCACATGACTTGGGCTATCTCCTGAAATACTTTATTTCTTTTTTGAATTATAAATTAATAATTTGCTTACTCAGTGTTTGGGATCTTCATTAACAATTGTTTTTGTATATTTCAGCTTCAGTGCTTTTTATACATGGGTCTTTCTTTACCTTCAGATATTTCCTATGTCATATTCAGTGGCCAATGAGCATCACTTCTGTATTGAACATAAAGATGGTTTATATTCAAGAGCTCCTGAAATAATATATATAATATTCATATATATTATGAACATATATATATATATATATATATATATATACATATATATATATATATATATTCAGCCTCTGGATATAATTCAAGTCTATGTATCTAGACTGAGGTGGATGCCTGTCTTATGTACTAATACTTACTAATACCTTTAATATAACATCATTCAATGACATATTTACTGAGTATCTCTTACATACTAAACACTGACATAAATCCCTGTACTCCTGTTACTTTAAGTCTCTGTAGTGTGAGGATGGAGGTGACAGAGAAATAGACAATAAACAAGCATGACCAGAAAGAATGTTCATGGCATGCAATAGACCATGACCAGCTATAAGACTTCAACTCTTAAGTTCCCAAAAGTACTGCTCAGCAGACTAAAACACCTGCTTAAACAGAGTGCAGCAGACCCTGACTTGCCCTGCTAGCCCTGTCCTTGGGCTGTGCTGAGACAGTGATTGAGATTGAGAGTGATGGTGCCTGCCTATAATCCCAGAGCTTGGGAAGCTGAAAACAGGAGAATCACTATGAGTCCACAGTGAGACCCTGTAGACTTTGTACCAAGTACATAAAAATAAAGTACCTAAGTATTACATGTGGTAAAAGAAGGCAAATGGTAATTGGCCACACTGTGCACTTTAAAGAAGTGATCATCCATTACCCAAACTGTGATGGGCCACCTGTAATTTCCTGATATTTGTGTACTGGCATCTCCTCTTCCTTTTTTCTCCATCAGAAGGTACTACTGGCTTGTTAGGAACTTGTGATGAGGAGAGGAAGCCTCAAAGTTTCTCTAGAAACCATTGTTACCTAAAATATTGGGATAAAATAGTGGGATAAAGAGCTCGCCCCAAAGTATAAATCAGTATTGTGCTTACTCTATAGAGGAAAATCCTCCTATGGGAAATTTATTGGCTAAATGTACACTTTATGATACAATTGATTGACATTCTGGTGTTGACTCCTTATTTAGTCATAGACAGAGAACATTCTCACACAGACAGGTGCTGACCTGTGGGCCACACTTGGGATAGCACAGCCTTAAATTATGGATTGAAATTCAAGATTCAGGCCTGCTATACACAGTTGCAGATATGTTTCATTTGGTTTGCACGTGTTACCTGCATTTTTAAATGGAAAGATAAAGAAAGGAAAGATCATTGATTGCTACTTTCAATAAACCAGCAGAAATATGCAATTTTTTTCTTATTTCTAATTTCTTATAATTTTTTAAAACCAATTTGCTTGCTCATGTCTGGCAATCTAAACAACTAATTTGAAGACAATATTATGCAATATAACAACTACTGTTGAAATGCTATTATTATGTTTAATGAAATTATGTGTTTCAAATTTTTTTAGTATTTTTTAATTCTCTTTAAAAAGTAATAAAAAATGGAAAACTCTCATATAAATTTCTCATTCACAATCCTTCTTCATTACACTTTTGTTTTTATCCTTTCAACATCTGATGCTTTTGGGTCCCACATTATGACATGATAAAAGAGAAGATAATACTTAGGTTCTATTATATAGGTCTGTACGTTCAAGAAAACTAGATTTTGCAGAGATTGCATTGAGCCACACTTGGGTAAAGTTCTAGAAAACTATGGTGATGTTGTGAGAGAGGTGCTCTAACACACCCTTACAATCAGCACACTCTTGGAGGATTCCTGAATTTTATTTTGTGTTTTATTTGCTTTTTATTTGTTTGCTTGCTGTAAAATATTGTAAGATTTTGTGAGTCTTGGACTAAGTGGAATGGGAAGAAAACTGAATGTGGGGTTATCAGTTTACTCAGTCTGAAGCCAGCTGACTAGAATTTTAAACAAGGCATGTCGGTGGGAGGAAACAGAACACATTCTATAAATTTCAAACCTCAAGAGCCGTAGTTAGAGGTGACTTAGAAGAGAATCTGAGATTTTGAATATAGAGGTCTGAGAAACTACACTATAACACAGATCATGTACTTTAAAATTTTTTTATTAAGCTTTTTTCCCATCCTGATTCCATGAAAGTGTCTCATTTTTTTCTTATTAAAATTAATAAAATTTTAAAAAAGATGTGGTAAAGTCATGCAACTAGAGGCTATATTCATAATTGAAATAAACCAGACCCACATAAGTAAATATCATATTGTCTCCCTAGCATAAGAACCTGAAAGAAGAAATAAAACCTGAAAGGTATAACAGATACAGTAAAATAGAAAGAAATGGAACTTAAGGATTAAACGATAAAGAAGAGAGGAAAGAGAAGAAAAAAGTTAGGGGAAAATATGCAAGTGCATATAAAGGATGGTTGAGGTGGTTGTACTGAAAATCTTCATCACTCTTTTGAAAATAACAGTTAATGTGTAGAATTTTTACCTTGACTAACTCTATATGCTCATAGCTGTGATCTAAGCAACTACATCAAGGACAGAAAAACCAGACTTGAATACTTGACATCTTGTTCTTTTAAATATATATTGTTTCTAATTTCACATCAATTATTACTATACTTTTTAAATCAGACTTTAAGAAAAAAGATAAAGGAAAAAAGAGACAGGAACAAAAAATATAAAGTTTCTTGAAAGAAAATGGTAATATACAAACATATATCCAATCTTACATAATGATATCTGCTAATCTGAGCAACAGATATGTCAAAATACATAACATATCAACCACTATTAATCAGTTATTATTGATTTGAAAATCTGTAATGTATATATTGTATGCTGCCCTGTTTCTTTCTTTGTTCCTGATTTTTGGTCTTGCTTTGCTTTTACTTTTCAAAATAAAATAAAATTTAAAAATATTCTTTTATTTTAAAGGGTAAAAGCAAACAGCAACAGGTCATATACTTTTGGAAACAGTACATAAACGAAAAATATGTCAACTAAGAGCAGACTAGTATAAGCAATAGAAAAATGTTGAAGGAATGTGCAATAAATGAGTGATCAATTTTGAATACTTGAAGAAAGTTGGTATTGCAAAAGGTAGTAGGCTTCTTTTGTGTCAATCACAATTGACCATTTTATAAGTACAAAAGCTCTTTGAGTTGTCCGATTCTTGATTTATCAACTTTAGTAGAATTTATTGGGCATTTTTGTATGTAAAGTATATATTTACTGTTTATTTTGTTCACCTAATAAAAAAAAATAGGTGACCTGGATGGGCTCCAGTCTTATATTTTATTTCTTAAATTCAGTAGAATTTATTTATCAGAATGTTTACCACAGCTAAGAGATTTATACTTTATAAGATATGTATGGAAGGGAAATTAAAAAGTAAAATTAAATTATAAATAAGTATTCAGACAATAATAATTAGAATGTTACCATTGAATATACTAAAATTGTAAACCCAAGAACAAGTAGATAAAAAATTATTGTATATTTTTCTAGAGACTGGAGAGATAGCTCAATAGAATAGGCTCTTGCCTGGTAAATGCAAGGGCCTGAGTTCAATCCCCAGTTTGGCCAGAAAAAAATTTTTTATACGATGGATAAAGGTAAAAATTTTAAGACTAGTGAATTATATAAAAGTGAGTGGATGGAACCTTATAGGGAGGGCTGTTTTATAGAAAGGAACTTACAGTATCTCTTCTTAAAAACATTTTTATTTTATCTTATTTTATTTTGAAGAGTAAAAACAAAAGCAGAGACAAATAGGAAAAAGACAGAAACGGTAATATATAACAATGCATATGTTACAGATTTTTAAAATAGGAATAGCTAATTAACAATGGTTATCTATTTTATCATCAAATCAAATTAATAGATATAGTTATGCAAGACAGGGGAAATAACCGAATATTGGCACTTGGGTTCGAGAAGTCAGGAACTTGGCATCTTACCTTAAGACCATTTTGAAAGTTCAAAGATATTTGATGAAGAACTATTAACAATCTTTTACTAAATATTCCCTATATTCTGCTTGGGATTTTTAGTTTGCTAGTCTGTCCATGTAGTTTTGACATTTTGTTTATTTGTTTGTTTGACTACAGAAGGGGCTACAATCGTACCTCCTACCTCTTTCTCTGTAACCATATATTCTGCAGCATAAGTGCTGTCCTGAGCTATCAAAAGAGAAATATCTTGACAGGAGAAATGCAAGAAGTCAATTTACATTATATAAGAAAATTTAACGTTCTGTGTCACCATGCCTATTAGTATTCTGTGGAGTAGAGAAAGTTAAATGGTGAAGTTCATGTGTTACCAGAGTCCCTGAAAGTCACATGGTAACAAGGGTGATATGTAGTCTTGCTATAGTAAACAAGTGAAACAATTACCCTGAGGGAAAAATGTTCAGAAAGCAGAAAGGCGAGACTGTTTTCTGAAATACTTGATGAGAGTCACTAATGCAATGTGAATTTGTTTTAGGAAAAGCCTGAACAGTCCACTAGAAACTTGGTTCAATTAATATGCTAGTATGAGTATGAAATATTTCCTGAAACACAAAGCCTTTGGAAGAGGAATGTGCCAAAAATGTTTCCAGTTTTGTGAGTCAGCTCACATATCTGGATTTGTATCTTCTTTATGTTCAGGAGATGAATGATGCTATTGTTTCTCTTGGTTTTATAATTTTATCTACACTTTCATGCTTTCATTAAAGTTTCCTTGTTTTTTTTTTGTGTAGTAGGGATAGGAAAATATCTTTCTTCTACAGTAAGAACTGGTAGAACTAGCAAAAAGTTTTACATATTAGCTTATATAAGTAGACTAGTATACACTGTAATATAAGTGTTTTCCAGTTTGGGTTGTAAATTGAATTGAAATATCTAAATCAGAGACTAAATTTATGTTAACATAGAAATGGAGCATCTTACCTTATATTATAACATGCTACACAGAAAAGTGCTCACAACATCCTGTTATATATGGTAGTTTTCAGTCTTTGTCTCTCAGGGTTTTAAAACCTAGACATTCTTTGTTGTCAAGTTTTCCCTTTACACTGCCACCTTATTATTTGAGAAGCATGACAGTCACAAAATAATTTTAATTTGTTAAAATATATAGACCAATATTTCAGTTCCTAAACATTTATTGGATGGTCTTATTTGAAATAACATTGGGGAAAGTACGATGGGTGCTTTTTATCAGTTTGGCATACGGTTTTGTTAAAGTTGACCTCTGCCTATTGTCCTGTGTCAAATGTGTTAGGGAACTTCAGGCCAAAGCAAATTTTTTGGCAGAGAATAAGAGCCTGTTCCAAGAAACATTCTTACCTTCCTCCTACTTTATCATTTTCCTTTTATCACCACCCACATAATCAAGCATCTAAGAAATCCATCATATTTCTTAGGAGCTATCAGTGTCAGATGAGTTAAAGACAAAAAAAGAGAGATTCAGATTGAAAAGCAACCAAAGATAATGAGCCAGTGCAGAATAAGAAATAAGTATTCTGGAATATATGGAAACAAAAGTGTGTTAATTTTGGCTGAAGAAGAATTGTCCACCAGATAAAAAATACCTCTTGAGTTATCATCAGTCACCATATATGGCCTCACAATATTTAACCTATGTCACCCACAGCAGTATATTTCGTTGTGAAGTTCTTTTCTTTTTTTTTTTTTTGTCTTTTTGAGACAGGGTCTCACTGTGCAGTTCAGGCTGGCCTTGAGCTAACTTTTGTAGCCCAGGCTGGTCTCGAACTCACAGCGATCCTCCTGCCTCAGCCTCCCGAGTGCTGGGATTACAGGCATGTGCCACCACGCCCGGCTGAAGTTCTTTTCTTTGTTGGGACATCTATGGCAAATAAAACCAATTTAAGCAATTCTACCTTGAGATTCTCTGTGCTTAGTGTTTTATCCAGCCCAGCCTGAAAACACTGTGAATAGAAGGAATAGAGGTCATTATTGATATAACTAAATTTCTCCTCATTGAACCAAGAAGAAGTAGGTGTATGCATAATTCAATGTTTGATAATCGCAGTTATTGGTAAAACTGGCAATGTTGGAAGCTGCTGATTTAAGCCTTTTATAGCTCAGCATTCTAAGCCAGCTTTCTGTTTTATGCCCTGTAGTTAAACTTTTCTGCTGGGTGGTTTAGGGCAAGTTTAAGCACGACCTGTATAGCAAAACATGTAACTTTTGTATCTCTCAAGGTCAGATCTCCTCAGGATTTACTTCGGAACCATGTATAGTGCTTTGTAGAACTGTTGTGAGTGTCGGCCATCTGGATGAGTCATGGCCATTGCTTGATCAGTTTGCTCTCTGTGAAAGCCTGAGAGTATGTTTTCTCTCTAGGTGACTCTCCTTTGGAACACTATGTATGTTCAGTTCATTTCCTCTATTGCTCCATAATCTCTTTGAAGAGAAAATTTGGAAAACCACTGAGTTATAGGATGTTATACCATAAGTTCTCTTATGTCCTGAGTAACATCTACACCCTGTGCTCTATATATCTAATACGAGGACAACAATATGCATTGTATCAAATACTGAATTGTACTACTAAAGTGTTTTGAAACTGTCACATTGTTGGGCATTGCTATTTCTTATTAAAAGTAATAACAATTAAAAAATACAAAAAAGGAAAAGAGGATTCACTGAGGAACAAAAGAGTACTAATGATAAATTTCACACTCAATATTTTAATACAATTAATGATGACAAAGTTGTGTAGACATTACATCCAATCCCTTTTTTGCGGGGGGATGACCTACTACTGAGAAAAGTAAAGGGACCAGACCTCTTCAAGATAGTGGAAATGCCAGAGACAAAATGTAAACCAGAATTCTGAGTCTTGGTGCAATGCTTTTAACCTAGAATTTTATTTTTGCATAACTCCAGTTAAGCATTTAACAATGATTTTTCTCAAGGAGGAATTGAGGAAATATTGCAGTTCCTTTCTGTAGAATCAGCAGGGTTAACAGATTCTTTCAAAGAGTAGACATTTCAGCACACCTATTCAGTCCTTCATTTAAAAGTATTTAATAGCACCTGTTATAAATTCTGTGTATTATAGGTAGGTGCATAGGGCCAGTAATGTTTTATGCATTCTATTCAAGAGTGCAATTGTAATAGTCATAAATGGCCTGATGGTAGAGGGTGATGAGCATGTGGCTCACAAATCAGATTTGCCCAGCTGAAAGAGCAGAGTGACTGGGAATAAGAATCCTTCCTCTCTGACAGGCTCAGAGGGGACCACCTGGCAAGTGGACAGAACATCTGCCATTTATGTTTTGTTCTATTCAAAGGCTGGTGGTAGCAACAGAATATTTGCCCTTGCTGCTCATTACTTTTTCCTTCTTATATGTATAAAATATTAGTAGTGACTGTTGCCATTAAATGCAGGTCACTGCTAAGTACTGTCATCCTTCAGTACCTGTTGGGGATTGATTCCAGCAAATGCATGAGTACTAAAATTCATGGGCTACCTAAGGGTCTTGCATAAGATAATTTGCATTTTTTTTTTGTATTTTAGGGAAGAGTCTACAGGGTGTGATGGGTCTCACTACTAGATTGGACACCTAGTGATCCGATTGTTTACAGCCTCCTAAGAGATCTGGGATTACAGGTGTGCACCACCATGTTTATTTTCCTTTGCCATCTCAGTGAGTTCCAGGGATGGAGCTGGCCTGGCAGGCCCAGGGATTGAACCCCTGGCACCTGCAAGTGCTTTAATCTGCTGAGATATTTGGCCAGCCCTTGCAATATTCTTTTATACCCTTTATATACTTTAAATTATATCTACATTACTTACAAATTCTAATGTAAGTAAATATTATGTAATTAGCAAAGTATATTGTGTAGGCAAAAATGACAAAAATACTACACACGTTCAGTACAGACACCATTTTCCCTCAAAAAATTTAACTTGTGGTTGATTGAATCCACAGGTGTGGAAAACATGGATATAGAGGGCCACCTGTATGTTCATTCATCATTATTTATTGAGTACTATGTGTCAGGACTTGTTCTGTATATTTTTCTTCCCCATAGACTTAAGTAAGACAGTTCAGAATCACACAGCTATCTAGTATAGAGGGAAGGTTTTGGATTTGCATTCTGACCTTTTATTTCCTTTTTTGCTCTCAGAAGTTCTCTAGATATAATGGAAAACAGGAAAAGCCTGGATTTTGCTTAACTAAGGCTGGAAATAACCTGCTAGTAAGAATATGAAACTGTATAGCTGACTTCAAAGCCAGTAAAGTGGTTTCTCAAAAGGTTATACATAGAGTTCCTCAGGGTTACTACCCCTAGGCATTTACCCAAGAGATTTGAAAACATAGTCACACAAAAATTTGCTCATAAGCAATATTACTCATGAGCCCCAAAAGGTAGAAATAGTCTAAATGTTCTCGAACTGATTAATAAATAAAATATGGTATGTAAATACAATTAAATATTATTCAGAAATGAAATGGAACTGTATACTAATATGTGCTATAATAAGAATGAACTTTTAAAATGTAAATTATAAGCAATCATATGTTATGATTCCATTTACATGAAATTTCTAGAATAGGAAAATTTTATAGAAAGTAGATTAGGTGTTTACTATGTTGTGTGTGTATGTGTATGTGTATAAATGGAGAATGATGGCTACTGGGTATAGCGTTTCTTACTGATATGTTGAAAATGTTCAAACCTCATTTATTACAGTGGTGTTAGCACAATTTTAAATAAATGAAACTATGAAAGTGTGTATTGTGAGTCTCTGATTTAGAAACACTGAAGTTGCAAACTTCCACAGAGATACTATACAAAATTCCTAGACGTACTGTATAAGACTCACTTTGTTAGATTATGAATGAATCCAACTTGTAGATGTCCTTGCAGAATGGAACTTGTTTCTAAGTGGGGGACTTACAGTACTTTAAATGGATGAATTGTAAGCTATGTGAATTATAGTAGAATATCCCTGTAACTCTGAATTTATTTGCCCTACCTTTGCCTATGAATCTTCTATCTCTTTTCTCTTGGAAAATACATCCCTCCTACATTCTGGATATATTGTATATTTTTGTACGGGCAAACTTCTTACCCATATTCATTCACTGGCATCTAACATCATGTTTAGCCTATATTTGGTTCTCCTTATGATGTCAATTATACTGGGAAGAACAGGAGCACTTTCTACCTTTCTGGGTGATGCTGTTCTATTTGGAAGAATGATATTTGTGGTTGTCATTGGTATTGTTTGTGATGTTTAAGAGTGTCCTTCTTAAAAAAAAAAAAAAAAAAAGAGTGTCCTTCTTAACAGAGAAGTAAGGACCCTGAAAACAGCATAGGAAATACATTGTCTTTAACGGGGTATAGTAGTGTCCATCTACAATCTTAGCATTTGGGAGGCTCAGGTAGGAGCATTGCCACAAATCAGGGCCAGAGAGTGTAAGGTCAGCCTTAACTATAGAAAGAGACATTATCTCAGAAAAAAAGTCTGTTTTCTCAAAGTGGAAACTGAATAACACAAATTCCTAGGAACTTTACAGAAGACACAGGAAAAGAAGGCAAGATTTAATGAGAATTTCATTAAGTTGCCTGTAATGTACTGAATATGCTTCAGCATTATTCTTATGTTATACTGTGGTCTTAGTCCCATCCCAGATAATATCACAGCAGAAGGGAAAAATATATAAACTTTTTTTGTACACAGTCTTTATCTTGGACATGTAAAAGGGAAGTGGCTAAGATTCAATCTCACTCTCCAACCACCTGTTAGTTTAAGTTAGTGGCGTATCCTTGGTGGTGTCAGCTCTGTAAGTTTCAGGTCATTATAATAGCTCCTTTCAAGTGTCTAAGAGTATGGAGTAAGGTTAGCATGTACACCCAATACAGAATTCATTAGCATAGGTTATAGTAGATTACCTTTAAATCAGTTGAGTGAGTATATATAAAGTCCTGTAATGCTAGGGAGTGTGCTAATTAGTAGCCCTCCTAAAGACTTCTTTTGACAGATGAAATGGGCCAACTGGGTACTGTGTTATAATTCTGCAATAGTAGAATATTATATAAAAAGGCTGACAAAAATGCTTATATCATCAAGGCTCTTTTAACTGATTCATGCACAAAACAGTTTTTTAAAAATACGAAATCCTATATTATTATATATTCTGAGTGATTATGTTCATGTGTCACAGTGTGAAGAGCTATTAAATGTTACTATTTTGGAACCCTAAGGTACTGCATTGTATGTGTGTATCCACAAATAATCAGGCCTCTCTAACTTTTCTCTGGGAAAAATCTACTGAATACCCAGGTACTCAGTATTGAATTGATTTTACCCCAGTGTTTCAATGTTTTTTGTTTTCAAAGAGTCAACAGATACTACTTTATTTATTTGTTTATTTATTTATTTATTTTTTGAGACAAGATATTTCTTTATAATTAAGGCTGATCTTAAACTCTCTGTGTAGCTTAGGTTGGCCTTGACTTGTTGGCAGTCCTGCTGCCTCAGTTTCCCAAATGCTAAGATCGTAGGTACACACCACCATGGCCAGCAAAAGTCACTATGTTTCTATGTTCTTTCCAGGGTCCTTACTTCTCAGTTAGGAAGGCCACTCTTAAACAAGACAATACCAGTGACAAACATAATAGCATTCTTCCAAATAGAATAGCAACACCAGAGAGACAGTTGCTGAATTAGAAATAACCAAATAAAATTATCTCAAATTCATATTTGGGTGACCAATATTATGTTTAGCAAAGATCCCTGGAACTCGTGAGGCCCTGAGGTCAACTTCAGACCCAGATAGTGTTTCTGATGTGAGGAGCTGGTATTCACAGGAGTAAAGGGCCTCATGAAGATGTCGTAGGACCTATAGTTTTCATTTAAAGTGGCCCCATTTTCATGTATGAGACAAATACAAAATAGTGATAATTCCTAGGGAAATTGTAATACTTAGGGGGTATCTGAAGTAGTGGTAATATATGTCATTTATTATTTTTCAACTTACACTTATCATATTTTGAACTAAAAGTGTAATATAAAAATAAATGTAAGAAATGACTATGCAAGTCCATATTTAATCACAAAAGAAAAAATTTGCTTATCAAAATACCAGGTACTCATGTGTTGGAATGTTTTATGATTTCATTTTTTGACAAAACATTATTAATGCCTATTATTTATAGAGGTATCTATTATGTAGCACTATGTTAAGTAATTTGCATACACTAGCCAATGAGGAGAATAGGGTGTGGAACACTAGCTAGGAAAGAAGGCACCTGTTGATTGCAAAATCTCAGATCACTGAACAGAAGAGTTACCAAACACCTACACTGTTGGTGAACTTCTCATGAAAACTCAAACTGGTTTCGATAGGCTGACCTAACCCTGTTACCAGTCTAGGGAGCAGGTCAGATAACAAGAGATCAGATAACATTGAGTTTTTTGATTACTGTGTTCTCTCTCAAGTAGTCAGTCCACTCTAATTCTATAAAGCACATTTATTTTCTTATTTATACTTGGCCTAAACTTGCTCTACAGGGCTTGCTTCTTTTCCTATTGTCAATAAATGTAAAACTTAACACAATTTGCATTTCTCTTGGCCAGTTCTTTGTTCAGGATGGAAAAACCCTCAAAAACTCCAAAAGGAAACTCTAGCACCTTCATACTTGGTAACAGCTTATTTAGTCCTGACAAAGATAATAATATGGCACATTATGATAATAAATGGTATATTTTTTATTCTTACCTCACAGATTTGAAAACAGGCTTAGAGAGGTTAAATAACTTTTTCAAGGTCATATAGCTAATATATGCTATCCTCCAGGAAGCTGTCTCTTAACACTGATAGTGATATTCATATGGCTATAGTGCACTAATATGTGCAGATAAAAAGAAATACAATCATTTAAAATTGTTTTTTCTAGGCAGAATTTTATTTTTTATTACTTTTAACAAGAAATAACAATATGACAATTTTAAAACACATTAGTAATACATGTCCAATATTTGATACAATGAATATTATTGTCCTCCTAGTAGTTATACAGAGCACAGGGCGTAGAGGTGATACTTTTTCTCATCATTATTGGTACAAAAATTTTCTCCTCAATGAACTAAGAGAAAGTAATGTATACATAATCCAATGTTCCATAATCTCAGTGGGTTATTGGCAAAACTGGTGATGTTGGAAGCTGTTGATTTAAGCCTTTTAAAGCTCAGCATACTAATCTAGCTTTATGTTTTATGCCTCATGGTTAAACTTTTGTGCTGGGTGGTTAAAGCAAGATCTGCATAACAAAACATGGAACTTTTGTATCTCCCAAGATCTGTCAGATTCCCTCAAGATTTACTTTGGAACCATGTCCAGTGCTTTGTAGAACTGTTGTCAATGTCAGCCATCTGGATGAGTCATGGCCATTGCTTGATCAGTTTGCTCTCTGTGAAATAGGCAGTAGAATTTTAAAAGCTTATTTGTATTTTCTAATTCTCTTCAGTGAACTGTTTTGCCTCATAATTAGAAGAAATAAATTGAACCATAAACATATTCCTCTTACCAAAGCAGAATAAAGAAGAAAGGAGAGAAAAGAGAAAGAAAGATAAGGAAGAAAGAAAAGGAAAAACAAGGAAAGACAGGAAGATAGGAGAGAAAATGGCTGGCCTGCTAGTGTGGCTTGAAGATCATGTGTCTGCATAGCTCTATACCACCATACTTTCTCTTGGGAGTAGCATTGAATGTGGTCCATCAGTGGACAGGAGCACAAGTGTCCTTCATAGTTTTTCAAGGTGAATTCACATATTTAGAAAACTACATTCTTTTAATTGGTGAAACGTAGAACACTACTAAGCACAGTTGAAATTTATGTGGCAAGGTACATCTCCTCTTACAGGGTGGTCCTTTAGCCACATGTTTTGATTTTTTTTTTTTTTTTAGTAAAATCCTCTTGTTGGCCAAAATGTTTCCCTTGCTTAATTGCTGAGGTACACTTTGGCACCCGTATGTAGTAGAAAGGAACGGATTCCAGCACTAGCCCTACAGTGGTACAGTTATGCTAAGTACATATAAGAACTGAGGTCAGAACATGGCCAGAATTTATCAGGGTAACTGTAGATTTCACCTTTCTGAGAGGGTTTCTTATTAATCAGTAACGGGGATAGCACACATAAATCAGGAAAGATCCTGACAATCTGCAAAGTGTGATCAACTGAGAAGCCAGATGAGACTGAGGAATTTAGATGGTAGAAAAACCAGGTAAAAATGTGGATACATGTGCTCGCTCCAAGCATATATACTAAAATGTGGATACAGGTGACAGTAATAAGTTTTTTTTTTTTTTTTTAAGCTCTCCACCTTATTAATCATCAAGGAAATTAAAATTAAGGCAAGACAATGTTTCACTTTTCAAAACACAAAGATATTGTAATAAATAATAGCACTTTTTATTGAACTCCCATATCTGCTAGGTACTTATAAACCTCTCATTTTAAATATTTTACAAACATTTTATTTCAGAGTAGTTTTACATTTATAAAAAATTGCAACAATTTTTTAGATTACTTTGGGAGTAACTTCCTTACGAAGAATGCAGCATAGAAAAAAGAATGGTTTTATAGTGAAGAGACCTGTATCAGCTAGGTGATCAAAGTTAACATTATTGTGATATGTTGATACTGTTTGCGTGTATTCTAGATATAGCATGATGAAAAGAATATTGCACTTCTGTGACATTTGTTTATGGTTTACATTTCAAATCAATTAACTTGTTTTTTTTT
>PVJA010045904.1:0-15387 GCA_004027025.1 Myocastor coypus | reverse complement strand
CTCACAAAGTGCGCTTCTCTGGGAGGGGCAGGCTGGCGCTTCAGTTGAACCCAAGTACCTTTCTCTTCGGCTTCTTTCTTTTTCTGATCATTTTCCTTGACACGTTTCAGGAAGCTATCATGACTTTTTCAATGTTTAATGTGCTCAATATGTACATTAATCCTCTTGGCAAGTATCTTGCCCTTAACTTGCTTGTTTACAACAATGCCAACAGTGTGCTGGGTAACACTGTAGACTCTTCCTGTTTTGCTATGGTAACATTTGTGACGCATTCCTTTTTGCACAGTACCCATACCCTTGATGTCTACAATGTCACCCTTTTTGTAGATTTGCATGTATGTGGCCAAAGGAAGCACCCCATGTTTTCTAAATATTTTCACTTTTTTTCTCTCTTTGAGACAGGATTTTGCCATGCAATTCATGCTTGCCTTAAGCTCACATTTATAGCTCAGGTTGGTCTTAAACTTGCACTGATCCTCCTTTCTCAACCGCCCAAATGCTGAGATTACAGGCATGTGCTACCATGCTCAGCTCATATTTTCACTTTTGTGTCTTCTAATACTGCTGTCATCATTTCATATGATTATGTGACAAACGTTTTAATGACAGATACATTGTTTAGTAAGTAATAGCTTAGAATATGCTAAGCTCTGTTTTATAGCAAACCTCTAAAAAACATCTGAATATTAGTTTGAATCTAGATCTTTCCACTCAAAGATTTACATGACAAATGCCTGTGCTCCATAGTTGATATATCTTGGTTTTTATGCTCAACACTCTCACCTATTTTGTGAACTTGTCCTCTTACTCAGTGTGATTCTGGTAGGGCAGCTGGTAATCATCGCCCTGCCTTAATGATGGAAAAGATAGGTTTTCTTTGCTCTTTGTCTATTTGAGATAGTGTCTCACTAGGTAATTCAGGGTGGCCTTGAACTCATTCTGTAGACCAGGCTGGCTTCAAACTTCTATCTCAGTTTCCTGAGGGCTATGATGACAGGTATGCACCATCATCTGCAGCCACAGCACTGACTTTCTGACACAGGACACTCTAAACTTGGAACCCAGTTTTTCTAACTACACGAATTATCTGGGCTTAGCATGAGGCCACACTTACCACCAGAGCTCTTCTTTGAAATTTTCCACTTTGGACTAGGTAAGGATGACCTTGCTTCTTAAGTAATAAATTTAGAAGATGAAAAGAAATCACAACCAGTCATTCCTGCCATATGTGAATGAAACTTATCTTAGTTGAAGAGAATGAGGCCAACAGACAAAGGAAAGCAAAGGCAAAGATGGAAAGAAATTTTAATGTTATTTGAATATGTGAAAAAAATAAATGTGTCATTTAGATAGTCCAGATCTACCTTGAACTTCCTGGTTATATAACTAATCACTTTGTTTTGTTCTTCAAGTGACTTTATTTTGGTGTGTGTGATATTGGGAATCAAACACAGACATTGCATTGAGGTATACCTCAGCGTTTTAAAAA
This sequence comes from Myocastor coypus, assembly GCA_004027025.1. NCBI lineage: Eukaryota > Metazoa > Chordata > Mammalia > Rodentia > Myocastoridae > Myocastor > Myocastor coypus. Next base: position 13,898 of record PVJA010045904.1, on the reverse strand, counting down.
TTATTTCCCATGTTGCGATGGGATTTTACTAATGTATAAAGTTGCTCAGGATCGTTTGAACTTGAGATCCTCCCACCTAGTTTTCCCAGAATATTGGAATTATAAGCATGTAAGCATATTTTTTGTTTTACTGAAGTATTATTCGTTGCCTCTTTCTTTAGTTTTGATAGTAGGCAAGGAAAAGGGAGTCATAGTGATTTTTATCTAAGTGATAATGTTTAAAGATAAATACCAGAAATCAAACTCAGGACCTTGCATTTTCTGCACCCTCAACCCATATATATATATATATATATATATCTATATCTATATATATATATATATATATATATATATATATATTTTTTTTTTTTTTAGAATAGTGACTTAAATACAAAATGTATTTGGAAGAATTAAAAAAATTAAGGTTTACTGAAAGTGTTCATGTTTAATTATTTAACCAATCTTACATACCTTTATCTATTAATGTAAACAGATTTGATGATGAAAATATATAATACAAACATCGTTAAATTTTTGTTCTTGTTCTGAAATTCTGTACTATATGTACTCTTGCTTGTTACTCTTTTTCTATCTTTGTTTCTGCTATTTTTACTCTTTAAACTAAAATTATAAATGTTCAAAAAAATAAAGATAAAGAGTGACTCATGCACAACAAATCTGAACACTCTTAATCTACACAGTTAAAAAAAAAAAAAACCTGAATTTCTTTTATGGGGTCCATAGATGTCAGTATAACATAGAACAAATATACTTACAAATAAGTGCATTGGATAAATGCAAATAAAAAGAAAAAAATAAAGAAATTATATGCAGGGTATATGAAATAGCAGTTTGATTAGTCATTCTTCTTAAATTTCAACTGAACAAACAAATACAATCAGCCAAACAAGTGTTTGGCAATAGGCAACCAAAAAGAAATCAAGGTATTCAGGGGATTATGTTTTACATGGATAGGCTGAGCAATCATACACAAATGAACCTAGTATTTTAAAAAAGAACATGTAAAATCATCAAACAAATTTAATGAAGCTTACATGCCTTAAAATGTGATAGGCATTATTAAGCTGGTAGGAAGGAGAAACTTGGAATGGTAGGTGGAAATGTTTTTTATCGAATTTTAGCAAAGGTCATCTTAGAGATTTTGAAGAAAGTTTTACAGCATTTAGGCTACACCACTTCCTGAAAGCATTTGTCCACTTCAAAAAGAGCTGAATCCACTAACAACAAAAACAAACCCTAGGTGTTATCTCAGGGAGTACTTGATGAGAAATCACCATTTTGCTTTTGCTTTTGCTTTTGAACCATCCTTTTGGCTTTGTTTGATGCAACCTGAGTATATGCAGTATTATAGCATGTGAGGGCACATAGATCAACTCAGCTATAATTTAGTATTCCTATAATGGTTTTTCCAAAGAAAGTACAGTGTGACAGGCAGCGATTGTGCTTCTAGAAGACAATGAGATAGGGCTGTAATTTTATTTTATTTTATTTTTTATTTATTTTTCTTGTTTCAGAACTTTTGTTTGTTTATTTATTTATTATTATGGCCAGCTCAGCCTGCCCTGAGGGCAGGGCTGGCACAGCATGTGGTGCCAGGATCGAACCGCGGTCCCTGAAGCCACCTAAGCTTTCCTAAGCAGGTGCTTTAGACCACTGAGCCATCCTGCCGGGCCCCTAGGGCTGTAATTTTAAAAATGAAAGTTTTTAGCTGTAATTGTACATGCACATTGCTTAGCCCACTTACAGAGGCAGTGTTCTCAATTACCCCTTAAAGTCAAAAGGGACAATTAGGTCTATATTCATATGTTAATATGCATTGTATTATTTAACCTAGCTTTTCTTTTTAAACTACAAAAATGAGCATTGAACAATGACAATAGAAACATATTAAACATACTAAAGTAGTAATTATCCTCTTCACAGTGCAGCTTTTCACAAAAACACATTTCACCTAACTAGTTTAGCTATTTTTCAGTAACAAAATTTGATAAGTAAATCTTTTTTCTCCATAGAAATGCCATTTAAAGTATAAAATATTAAATTTCCTTAAAAATGTCTCTAACGAATTCAAAGTTTTTTTTCAAAGTTCTGTAACCTTCATATTTTTTGTTTTTAGTTACAGTTTTCTTTTTGTGGATGGTTCAACCAGCCCCGAGGGTGGGGCTAGTGGGGCATGTGGTGCCATGATCTAAACAGTCTCATGAGTCTGTGAAAGCTTGTCTAAGTAGGTACTTTAGAGGTGTTTTAGGCTGATGAGCTATCTCTCTGTCCCACATTTCTTGTTCTTGAAAGTTTACTTTCATAGAATGTACTATATATTAAATTTTATTATATATACATATATGTTTATATATATTTTGTATTTTTAGGCAAGAGTCTACAGGTTGTTCAGTGTCTCATTACTAGATCGAACTCATAGTGATCTGCCTATTTACAGCCTCTTAAGAGCTGGGATATTTTTGTCATTTTTTGTTTTAGACAGAGTCTCACCATGCAGTTCAGGCTGGACTTCAGCTCACTTTTGTAGCTTAGGCTGGTCTCAAACTCGCACAAATCCTCCTGCCTCATCTTCCCAAATGCTGGAATTACAGGCACATGTCACAACGCCCAGTCTCAACTGCAGTCTGAGCATACCCCAGGGGTGGGGCTGGCATAGCAGGGCCAGAATCCAGGCCCCCCGGCCCCTGTGCCTGCTTGCAGTCTCTTCAATCCACTGAGCTATTTTGCCAGCACTTATATTTTTATTTTAAAACGGTTCTGTAGGAAAGACATGGTAAGTATCCTGTGTTCTCATTAATTAGTATTTGCTGTTAAATTCTGGAAAGATTGCCTATGTAGATCTTAGAAATCAGTTCTAATAGATATTGCAGAATATCTCAGCTTTGAGAATATTTCTCACAGTACATACTCAATAACAGCTTATTTTTCAACATTTGTTAGAAACTACTGATGTTTAATAAATGTCATTGGAAGATGACTCCCTAACTTGTTTGAGTGGCACATGTTATTATGTCCTATTTTTTTTTTTTTTTGGTTTGGTTGTTATGTAGCCCAGACAGACCTTGAAGTTCTAAGCATCCTTTTGCCTCAACCTCCCAAGTGCTGGGAGTACAGGCCCATGATATCATACTCACCTGACAGGAAACTTTTAATTTATCAAATGTCAGAAACAGGAGCCCGGCAGGATGGCTCAGTGGTCTAAAGCGCCTGCTTAGGAAAGCTTAGGGGGCTGCAGGGACCGCGGTTCGATCCCCGGCACCACATGGTGCACCAGTCCTGCCCTCAGGGCAGGCTGAGCTGGCCATGAAAAAATAGATAAACAAACAAACAAAAAGTTCTGAAACAAGAAAAAAATTCGTTAAAAAATATCAGAAAACAATAATTACATCCAAGTAAATTTATACTTTAATATGTGTGCTTTGGGGTGCTTACATCATACCGCACATTCATTAGGTGTCAGAAAACATCATGTTCATTATCAAAAGTTATCTATTGAACCTATATCATATCAATTTCACTCAGCAACCTTTGGAGATGCTGCTTTCACACATTTAGCACACAAAATCACAAATCTAAATAAAAATTAGAATCCTCCATAGTACTGTGAAGATTTCCCAAACATGAGCACTGAGTCCAAAACAGTTGTTCTTCAGACACTACCATTCTTTATTTATCTGGCACAAAAGGTATCTGATTCTTATTCATACCAACTCACACTGCAACTCTGGGTAAATTGCTTAATATTTCTGTGCCTAAATTTCCCCACATCAAATGCTTATATTAATCAACATCTGTCATATAGGTTTGGAATGTGTATGAAATGGATTATGAATATAAAACTTTGTCAGCTATTAAAGTACTATACAAATGGAGGGGACTTTTGTTTCTGCTGGTTTGGTTTTGTCTTAAAAGCTAGACAATTGCCCTCAAAAACATTGAACTTTCAAAATCAGTATATCTGCTGGTTCTGTGTTTATCAGGGTGTTCCAAGGAGAATTGCTCTTTTAGTAAATGGCATGAGTTGCAATCTTCAGTTCAAATCAGAAGCAAACTAGATGACATGACCTGTTCCTTGGCATTTGAAGTGTATCAGAATAGCATGGTTACAGAAGTACACATGAGAGTTCTGGCTAACAGTGCCAAAGAGGAGCAAAGAAAAAGAATCATATTTGAAACTACAAAGCATTGCAAGTTATAATGGAAAAGAGCTGCATTTCACCTCTTGTTTTCCTTCACAGTGCAATCCTGGATATTGATATTTTCCACAGTAAAACTCAGAGATAGTATATAAATACTTTTAGGCCAATAGCCCTAGCTACTTAGGAGGCTGAGGTACGAGGATCACTTGCATTCAGGACTTTGAGATCAGACCTGGAATTACTTTGGAAAACTGCCCTTATTCCTGATCTGTATACTATTATTTCATACATGTTAACTGAGCTTGTTGCTCAAGGGCCTAGGCCTCTCTATGGGATGGATATGTTCACTTTTAGTTGGAACTTCATTCTAGAAATTTAATAATTTTATTCTTCTAAATATTTGTTTTATTAACATACTTTAAATATTTATGTATAATTTAAAACTGTAGTGAAACAGACCTGCTGTTATTGACAACTGAAAGTAAAAAAAATTAAAATATTTTTTGACAGCCCAAGAGAAGTTGCTTCTTTAGTCTGTTAAAATGTCAAATCCTTTGTGAGAGGAGGCTTGGGAAATGAAAAAGCTTATGGGCAAAAGAAGCCTGAGGTCAGTAAGTGACCTATGAAAGGGGTAGGAGTTGAAGACCTTTTGGAGAGGCCTCACTTGTTTCAGTATTTTCTTCTTATACACACATTCATAAAACACATTTTATGACTTCCATGACCTTGGGGAGGCAGGATTTCACTACAGGCACACACCTGGTACAGTGGTAGTCTTTAGACATTTTTGTTTATTAGGTATTTGGACAACTTGAAAGAATTTTAATCAGGAAAAAGTTTATAAGGTAACATAGCTTGGGCTCTGTCCTCTCTGAAGCCCTTTTCAACCAAGGACAAAGGTTATTTAGTGGGTTGCTTATCGGGTCTATGTTAATTAGACCCAGGAAATCAGTATGCAAGGTAAATTGTCGCTAAGTGGTTTCTATACTACCTTAGAAAGTGTGCACTCTGTTCATTTCTGAAAGGAGATTTTTTTCATCTTGCGAGTCACAGCTGGAGTAGAACTAAAGCCTAACACTAGGCAGGAGCCTCCTGCTGGGCACAGTTTCCTAGCTTTCAGCATAATTATGCAAATCCATCTTTGACATTAGAGAAAGGCCAATGACAATGTCAAGCAAATGTTATCCAATTTTCACTTAGTCTCATTTTAGGTATTCACAGAGCTAATATTCAAGTGCTGAAATATGTGAGTCATTTAAATGTCTAAGGAAATTGCAGTTTTATTCTTGATACTGGAGTGGTTTAATTAAAAGAAAAAAAATCTACAAAGGAGGCCTCTCTACTTCTCTATCCTCAACAGCAGTGATTCAGTTTACCTGCAGTACTTACAACATTCATGACTGGTTTCCATAGCATTGACTACTGTTGCCTCTACTTTTCTGGAATTCACACATTCTGGAATTGTCTACAGAAGCACCGGGAGCTAGATTTTTATTTTAGCTCTGTTGCTTTGTTGCTTTTTATATTATTCTACCGAGTGCATCCACAGCAATCTGGAAATTGCAATGATTATGTGGATCTTCAAGTAGAAAATCTCTCTGAGGAATTATAGAGGTCTCAGGAAGGACTTACAGAGAAACGAGGTTAAACAAAAAACACAAAATGGGACTGGAGAGATAGCTCAGGGGTGCAAGTGCCTGCCTGGCAAGTGCAAGTTCCTGAGTTTGATTCCCAGTTCCACAAAAACAAACAAACAAAGACGCAAATAAAACAAGAATACAGATCTAACGTGACCTGTACATAATACATATGACTTGCCTGAAGCCTATTGCAAATGACAAAGTCTGTAAGCATATCCATGTTACAACACAGAGTAGCCCTCGGTATTTGTTAACGCATATTGCATTGTTTCCAGCAGATGTTGGAGGACCAAGTGGTAGTCTTCTTTGGAGACAGTCAACATTTTCTTAGGCTGTGAATTTGAGAAGTTTTCAAATCCTCTTGTTAAGAACAAAAAACTGAAGCCTTACTCCTCCAAAAGCAGGAAGCTTTGGTATTTGTCCAATTATAGGGACTGTGAAGAACAGATAATCCAGTAAATAATGTAGTTTAGACGGGTGATTACTGAGGAAGATTGCTACATTCCAGAGAAGATGAGTGGGCTTTGAGAGACCCTTACGATATCACTAAAGTAGGTCTCTATGATTGGGCCTGTTGGGCTTTATCATAGCTACGGCAGCCTTGGAACTCAGGAAGTCTGGATAATAAGCAGTATCCATTAGGAAATGAATTATAGGCCCTGGGGGTATAACTCAACAGCAGAGTACTTGCTTACTATGTGAGAGGCCATGAATTGCACCTCTAGCACTGCAAGAAGGAAAAACAAAGAAGAAGAAGAAGAAAAAAAAGGGAAGGCATTATGTGTTTTCAGGTCTTAGAGTGACTTGGGATATTTCCAGGGTTCAAAAGGATACAGGTTTTAAAATAAACAAGGTGAGCCAAGAGGCATGAGGTGAAAATCAGACAAGTATAGAAAAGAGGATATAGGAAATCAGAGAGAAAGTATAAAAGCAGGGATTCAAAGAAAGGAAGCAAGGAACCCACATTAATATCCATGTGGGCCACAGTTCAATTGAATTTTTATTGGGTAGAAATAGTAAAGCCAGATAGGCAGATTCTATGACTATTACAGAGAAAAGAATAGGTTTCTGAGGATGGGACACAGTATAAAATTTTCTGTGGATAAATGAAACATTGATAAATGATCAATTCAAGAAGCTGAGCCAGAGTAAACAAAAACATGGAGGTGAAGGGACATACATAACTTATATAAGAACCAATAAAGTGGTGCTAGGACACTTATGTCCTTTCAAGTTTGTAGGGTTCTGTGTTTATAGTTGATACATACTGAATGTATCTTCCTCAAATGCATACACTGAAATTCTAAATGCCAAATGTTGAGATGGAGTCTTGGAACTGGGTTATGAAGTTGGGGCCCTCATAATGGAATCATTGCCATTATAAAATGGGCACAGCACTTACTTGCTCTTTTTCTTTCTCTATGTCGTGATAATATAGTTTAAAGATGAGTTTTTATAAATTAGCCCTCCATCAGAGCTTTCACCAGAACCTGACTGTGCTGCATCGTCCACTTTGTTGTCCTGGGATGGAACCCAGGGCCTGGCACACTCTAGGCAATTGTTCTACTACAGGAACTATACTTGTAGCATCATTGAACATATTTCTGGCCTTCTCCTTCCAAGGAAAATGAATAATACTTTTTAGTGCTGGTGGTGAAAAGCACATTCTCACAGATGCTAAGCGGGTGCTGTGCCACTGAGCTATGTATCCATCCCCATACGATCACTTTGAGTTTGGAATTCCAGCATCTAAAGCTGTAAGACATAAATGTTTCTTGCTGAAACCTTTTAGAGTACAGAATTCTGTTATAACACCCACACTAAAATAGTGTTGGAGAAAGCCTCAGTTAAATAAACTAAATAATTTTAAAATCAAATTTAACTGGGCATGGTGGCAAAATGCCTGTACTCTTAGCGCTCAGGAGCCTAAGACAGGAGGATTGCTGCAAGTTTGAGAGCCCCTGTGATACAAAGTGAGCTCAGGATCAGCCTGAACTACATGGTGAGAGCTTATCTCATAAAGATAAAAAATATATCAGTTGTATTTCCAGCACCTAACACATGCTGGCATAATCGGGGTTTAATCAAAGCTTTAAATTAGTGAAAGGTTGAAGCATATTCTCTTTTAAAGACTTCTGACTTTTGTGGCTGGCTATAATGGGTAAAAATAAAATTCAATGAATTTATAAAATGAGAATAAAATGGAAGAAGGGTATGGGTCAGTAGTATTTAAGGGCATATCTTAGAGGGGGAAGGCATAGATGCCTAAATGATAAATTTGATGTGGTTTATATATTGTTGATGGTGAGCTTTGTGGTTTACCTTGTATAAACAATATGATGCCATTTTATCAACATACTGTCTAGTTGCAAGTGTCAAAGCAATTATCAGTTGTCATCACTGTACATATTAGTTGAATCAAGATATGGTTATTCTCCCTGATTCGGTCCCTTGGGGCTTCTGTTAGCACAAGATGGTGAGGGCTATACGTATACTAGATAAATTTTAATGCATTTTTTTACCTTTATGAAAGGAACTAATGTCTTTAGCTTCTTGTGAGGCTCCTATGTCACTATTTGTGTGGACATAAAAAAGTGGCTTTAATGTCCTTGTAATCAAAGGGTTCAAGCAGAGTTGCTGAATTACCACGCTAAGGTATTTATTGTCCATGCAAATTCAAAATCACCCGTGGAGTGATCAAAAAATGCCCCTCCAACCACTCATTTTTTCATTTCTCTCTGTTTACATTGTGAGTTGCAGATTGACCTAAAATTAGACTCATAGAAATTGAAACTAATGTGTAGTGAGCCAATAAATTAAACTCAGAAACAATTATCTTGTATAATAAAGGAGATGTTTGAATTCTTTACTGATACCTATTAACAAAAGAAAATAAGTAAAAATTTTCCTCTTCCAGTTAACCTCTTATTATCTTAACTGTTAGGTCATGATGTCCTTGGTATTTACCAGAATGAGTTTTTGGAAAAATCAATCATTGTGCAGCATAATTTTTGAAAAATTCGAATTCCTGTTTGGATTACTGGTCTTTAACAGTGTAATCTAGTATGCTCAGGTTTGAAGCTTGCCTCCTTCATTTACTTGCTATTAACTCTATGGAACTTAATAGAATTTTAGTGTTTTACTTATCTATTTTTAAATTTTAATAACAATGTTGCCCATTCTGTTAGTTTCTTATGAGATATACCTGATATTAAATGCAAATAATTTCATAATAGTGCTTGGCACAAAAACGTTGAATTTTTTTTTGCTGTTATTTAAAAATAAAAGCAGCTACAAGTCTAGAAAAAGCTGCTGCTTTATTAGGAAAGATGATGAGTCATTTCTGACAGATTGTTTCATGTGCAGGTAACATTCTATGATGTTATTTAGCAGTTTTTATAATTTTTTTCAAACTCAATATTTGTACATGTTTATGGAGTACATTGTGGTAATTTGACACATGTGTACAACATTATAATCAAGTCAGTGTAGCAATTAATGTTTGAAGCATGTGTTGGAAATTTTATTCTTTCAATCATTTTGAAATATATGTTAGATTGATTTAACTAACAGATACCTTACTGGGCTAAGTACAAGCCATAACCTGTTCTTAATCTCTAACTGTGATTTGGTGATTCTTACCAGTGTGTTTTAAATGTACAATAATCTCTTAGGACAGTAATTGAATTGTAGAGAAAGAAACTGAGGAGACAGCTGAAATTCAGGCAGGAGAGAGACCACGTTGGGAAGAGGGTAAAAAAGGACCACAGAACTGAACCTTCTATAATTAAGGGAGTCAGACAAGAAGTCAGCAGTGCTGAAAAGGAAATTCCAGAGAAGAACTAGAATGTCTCAAAAAACAAAAGGAAGAATGTATGTTCTAGAAAGCATGCTATCAATTATTTCAAGTACCTCCCCAGTGAAATCAAAGATGATTAGGTTGAGAATTTTGTTTTTGTCAAGTTGTTTGCCATGGCAAAAATTTAATTTCATCAATACATTTTCTTTTCTTTTAATAGTATATAGTTGCAGTACATAATAAATATACTCATTATTAGTTATTTGTAAATATGCAAATCACAGCTTGATCCTCTTAACTTCCCCTTCACCCCTCTTGTCTATCCTCTCATTCCCAGATTCCTTTCTCATCTGTACAAAGTCTTTCTGTTACCTGTACTTTTTTATATTCTCCATGAATTATTTATGCCTTCCGTTTCACAAATAAGAGAAATCATGTTATATTTAAGCTTCTCTGACTTATTTCACTGAACACTCATCCCATTATTGTAACTGACCCATGGAAAATGTTTAGTGTCCAGTTGTGAGATGAATGTATAAAAAGGACATGAGAAACTGAAATTTCTATGTACTTTTTATGACCAAAATTAGATTGTAAAAGGTAAAGAACAAACGATGAAAAGATGGAAAGTACCTGTTGAGAAAATGTTGGTAACAAAAGTTGGAGAATTAGGATGATAGATGGAGTCCACAAGGTAAATAATAGGTACTTTAAAAATACGGCAGTGAAGGAAGCGCTGGGCATGAGTTTATATAACAGAAGAGAGACAAGTTACCCTGAGAGAAAGCATGATTGATAGAACAAAGACAAAGAGAAAAATAGGTTGAGAAGAAGGCACAAGGGGAGTAACTCATCCTGAGAGAGAAAAAAGGATAGATGTTCAGCCAAAATCAATTGGCCTGAACTAGCTATTGCACTTAAAACATGAGTTTGAGTTTTTGTATTGCAATTCCATACTAATAAAGACTGAAAAAAAGAAAGAAATTGATTTGGATGTAAACTCAGTTACTGTCACTCTCTCAAGAGTAGTAATTGAAAATAAGAGACTGGGCCAAAAACCATATTCTTGACAGGCTACAATTATGTATTTCCTTGAATTTCCAAATATCTGTGTCAAAATTATGTAACTGCTTATATCACATTCTATGGAAAGTTATTAGAATATCAAAGATGGTCAGAAAATATCATTTACAAGCTAAGTCAAAGATATTTGATACTCAGAAAGCCAGTGATCATAAGCTCAAGTACCTATGTTATAGAGTAAAAGTATCACAAAGCTTTTCTGCTGGAGGGTTAAGAATGTAAGTTAACAGACCGACAATTGGAGAAAAAGAAGGGCTATAAGGATAGCCAATATTTTGGCCCTAGCTCTTCAGGTCAATAAAGACCCAGGATATAAGAGAACCTGTGCGGTAATATCCTATAACTCAGAGGTGTCCCAAATTTCCTGGTCAAGGAGATTATGGGACCTCAGAGGAAAGGGATGAATGAACTGTAGTGTGTCTAGGGAGAGTCACCCACAGACAAACATTCTCTCAGGCTTTCACAGAAAGCAAAATGGCCAAGCAATGGCCATGACTCGTCCCGAAGGCTGACACTAACAACAGTTCTACAAAGTACTGGCTATGGTGTCAAACTTAATCCTGAGGGGATTTGACCCTGGAAGATACAAAAAAAAAGAATGTTTTGTTATACAAGTCTTGCTTCAACTTGCCCTTGACCACCCAGCAAGAAAAAAAAATGCTTAATTACAATGCATGAAACGTAGAGCTAGATTGGTGACATGAGCTTTAGGAGGCTTAGATTCAATAGCCTTCAACATCACAAGCTTCACTGGTGGCCCACTGCAATTGCCGAACATTTGACTGTATGTATCTGCTTCCTCTTAGTCCAAAGAGAAGTATATTCTTTTCCCTTTTTTTTGTAAGCAACATCAATAGGGAGGTGGGTCATGCCCACACACTGTACTCTGTACAATGATTGTGAGGACAATATTCAATATGTCAACTTTCAAAGAAAAGAAAGGGGAAAAGAAAAAAAAAAGTAATGTTGATTTAGAAAGGTTAATGTTTGATTGTTTGATCAATCTTATATACTTATATGTATTAATCTAAACTGATCTGATGATGAAAATATGTAATATAACCATTGATAAATTTAAACAATAAAAAATTGAAACTTGGAAAAAAATATTAGTAGGTAGTGAGCTACAATTTAGCTTGTTTTGTGATAATTCTACAATCTATTCTAAGTGTCTAATCTCATAACTAAGCAACTGAGCTTCAGCCAATTCAGTGGCCCATCACTTAGCCAATCTCAAGATATGTCCCCCAAATTCTTTCTGAATAAGGCAAAAACCAAACTGCACCAATTGTGTTTCTGTATAACATTTCTTTTTTCGGGCTATTTTACCTGTACGTGTGGTAAGGTGGGACATTCAGAATCATCTTTTGTCTGGAATGTTAGATGGATCTAGAAACATTTTCTCGCTCAAGTAAGCTTTGTTAAATTGAACTGGTCTCTGTTTCTCCTTTTTTCTTTATGCATTTTAGGGTAGGGTCTGCAAGTTGCTTAAAATCTCACTACTAGATAGGACTCATAGTAATCCACCTGTTTACAGCCTCCCAGGACCTAGGATTACAGGCTTGTGCCGCCACACCCAGTCTCAATTGCCATCTCCGAGTGCCCTGTGGGTGGGGTCCATGTGGCAGGACCAAGAATTGAGCCCCTGGCTCCTGTACCTGCTCATAGGCACTTTATTCTGCTAAGCTTTTACAGTGACAATATAAAAAACACTATGATTTAGGAAAGGTAGGTGTGACAAAGATAAGATTTGAATACATGATTTAAAAAACGGATATGAGAGAGCTCTCTTCATGTGTCCTTTGAGAGGATAAGAAGATTATTGTGTGTGGGTCTGGAGATTTGTACAGGAAAGACTGAAAACAATTCTACAGAGTGATCTCTTTTCACCTCTGGGATGGAGCACTTTTCCAGTTGAAATTTTTCTTTTCTTCTAAAATATTTTCTAAAGAGTATTTAATATTGAGCCGGGCGTGGTGGCTCACGCCTGTAATCCCAGCACTCGGGAGGCAGAGGCAGGAGGATTGGTGCGAGTTCAAGACCAGCCTGGGCTACAAAAGTGAGCTCAAGGCCAGCCTCAACTGCATAGCGAGACCCTGTTTCAAAAAGACAAAAAAAAAAAAAAAAAAAAAAAAAAAGAGTATTTAATATACTTTTTTGTTTGTTTGTTTTGGAGACAGGGTCTTATTATATAACTAAGACTGGCTTCAAACTCTTGGCAATCCTCTTGACTCTGCCTGTCAAATGTAGGGACTATAGATGTATGCCACCATGCCACCATAATATCCTTTTTATGTTTATTTAAATGATTAATACTGAATCTACAAAAAGCATAGATGTATCTTTCAGGAATCAAATAGCACATTTTAGAAAAGGTGTAATGTTGACTTCTAAGAATATGCATTTAGGTTACAGCCAGACCCAAACCGCACAGCTGGTAGCCAAGCCCGCGCACCAGCTAGGTCAGGATCCTTGGCCCGACTTCCCCTCCCCCGCCCCCCCTTTTTTTTGAACCCCTCCAGCCAAAGCTCCAGCACCGAACCCATCAAACATCTCCTTTGGCAACAGATGTAGTCCACGAGCCTACCAGGACTACTCAATCCCAAAGCTCCATCTCCACCTACAGACCACATCCGCCGGGCTTCACAGCAGCTAGCAGCCCAAGCTCCAACACAGAGTCAGGAACCTCTGTAGGGGAACCAGCTTGGAGTCTCCAGACCAAACGCCCATAGACACAGCATAACGCCACCAAAGTGCAGAGGTCGCTTCCATAAGAAACGATAACAACAAGGAGCAGGAGGCAATCTCAGGGCCCATGCCCACCCAAACCAAATACAGAAGACACTATCATGGAAGAAAAAGGGAATCATACAGATGAAACCTCTGAATTGGTAGCATCTGAGGCAGACACACAAGTGCAGAAACTTATAGAACAACTGAGATCAGAGATAATATCTGAAGTAAAAAAAGAAATACATGAAGTGGAAAAACGGCTGAAGAAACGTATGGAGGACATCAGAGCAGAAATAATATATAAGTTGACAAAGACATGCCAAAATCAATAGCATCCCAAGTAGGGGAACAACTACACAAAAGTAGAAAGGAGAACAGAACAGAAATAATCTCTGTATTAGAGAGAGAAAGGATAACCATAATGACAGACTTCAATACTATTAAAGAAGACATCGATAAAAAATTAGAGGAGAATAGAAAAATGATGGACTCCCTGACGGA
>PVJA010045903.1:0-15390 GCA_004027025.1 Myocastor coypus | reverse complement strand
GAATGATTGTGAGGACAATATGCAGTATGTCAACTTTCAAAGAAAAGAAAGGGGAAAAGAAAAAAAAAAGTAATGTGGATTTAGAAAGGTTAATGTTTAATTGTTTGATCAATCTTATATACCTATATGTATTAATCTAAACTGATCTGATGATGAAAATATGTAATATAACCATTGTTAAATTTAAACAATAAAAAAATTGAAACAAAAAAAAGAAAAATCCAGAAAGATTACAAATAATAATTTCACTAAATAAAATAATAGGAATTTAAAAAAAATAAATTTACCTGCAGATAGTAAGAAATTAAATATATTAAAAGTATAGCTAAGGTACATAGTTTTATTCAAAAATGCAAAAAGGCACAGGGGTCTGAACCACACAGGATACCAGAATTTCTCAGAAATTCCACAGGCTGATTTCCATTGTTCCCCCACTGACCTTTCATTGCATTTAAGAAAAACAGAAAAAGCACACCAGGCATGGAGCATAAGTAAAGCAAATAGTGTGCTTGTCTCAGACCAGTGATATGGAGAATATAGGAGACCAGAAGGAAAAAAATAAGAAAGACAGTGTAGGGCAAGACAGATTTTTAAATGAATGATTATGTTGAGCCTCACCAGAAGGCTGTCTTTAAAGAAGTATTTGAATGTATTTATTTTCTCACTACCTGCAGGTAAATCTAAAAGATGAATTTATTCCTAAGATTATATCCAATGGGTATGATAAATGCAATCAAGCAGAACCCAAGGAAACAAAATCATAAATGAGACGATAGCCTGGAGTTAGGCACTGTCTGCTTCCTCTGCCTTCTTTACTGCTGGAAAGCAGTGCTGACTTAGCATGCTACAGCGGCAACTCTATTTCCATCCAGGGCACAACACAGGGTTAACACCCCATGCCTGAACTGCACAACCTCCCTAGAGTTATTTCTTTCAATATATTGACATATATCAAGTCAAAGTTTTATGGAGGAGAGCCCAGCTATACTTAAGAGCTTCTTGTGATTCTGGTTCATGGTAGGGGAAAACTGCTATCTTTACAATAAAGGTTTCAGAGTTGGAAAGAGAAAGATAAGGAAACTGATGGGCTTTTTCTTTTCATCCGCCTCTGTCTCCTCCTCCATCTCCTCCCCTGCCCCTTCTTCTTCTTCTTCCTCTTCTTCCTCTTCTTCTTCTTCCTCTTCTTCTTCTTCTTCTTCTTCTTCTTCTTCTTCTTCTTCTTCTTCTTCTTCTTCTTCTTCTTCTTCTTCTTCAAAGCCTACTGTGAGCTGGGTAAGATACTGCATATGTTGTATTTATTTATTTTTCTATTTTTATTTTAAAGAGAAGAAAAAGGATAAAATATTAGAAATAATTCAGAATGTCAAAAAAGATAGGAATTCAGCAGTTATCATATATCACATTGTTGTTGTCAAAGTATGAAAAATTGCTCAAAATAAGAATTTTAAGCATTAATTACTTGCTACAATAGACAAATAGAAATTAATACAATCATCCTAGATATCCTATGTATATACATATATGCTTTTCAACTTACTTTCCTTCTTTCTTTTTCTCCTTTCCCTTTTCTCAATTGTTTGTTCCTTTTGAGCAGTTTCTTTCCTTTTTACTATATATATTGAATCATTCAGATGGTATTTACTCTTTCAGGTTCTTACACTAGGGAGACAGTGTGATGTTTGCACATGATGGTCTAATTTATTTCACTTATGAATATAGCCTCTAGTTGCATCCACTTAACTATAAAAGCTTCAAGCTTATTTTTATAGCTTAATAATATTCCATTATATAAAAATGCCACATCATTTTATCCATTCTTCAGTAGATGAGAATTTGAGTTGTTTCCAAAGTCTAGCTATTACAAATGGTGCTGCTTCAAACATGAATGCACCTATGTTGCTGTGGTATGAAGTTTTAAATTCCGGAAAAAATACACAGAGGAGGAATAGCTGAGTGAAATAAGACCTGTAATCCTGTTGTTTTGAGGAATCGCTGTCTCACTGATTTCCATAGTTGCTGTACCAGTCTGCACTCCCACGAATGGTGGAGAAGGGTTCTTTTCTCCTCCTGACCTCCCCAGAATTTTTCACAAGTTGATTTCACTTTGATAGACATTCTTTCCAGGGTGAAATGAAACCTCATTGCTGTTTTAATTCGCACTTCTCAAATGACCAATGATATTACACAGTTTTTCATTTATATATTTGACATTTCTATTTCTTCCTCTGAGACATGTGTATTCATCTCAGATATCCATTTTGTATTGGATCTTTGAATTTTGAATTTTTGGGGAAAAAAAGAATTTTGGGAAGACTGATCTTTTTATTTATTTATTTTTTTTATATGTTCTAAATAGAAGTGTTGTGTTTGAGGGACAGTTGAATAAGATTTTTTTTCCCAATTTTTAGGTGTTTGTTCACCCTCTTGTTGACTTGTTTTCCTATGCAAAAGCTTTTCAATAAGATGAGATCCACTTTGTTGATTCTTTGAAGTATTTGCCCTGCAGTTGGGGTTTTGTTCATGAACTCTCTGCCTACTCCTAAATCTTCAAGATTTTACCAACTTTCTCTTCCAATGCATTCAGTGTTTCTGTTTTAATATTTAGATCCTTATTTCATTTTGCCTTTAGTTTAAGGCATGCTGAAAGACATAGCTCTAGTTTTAATTATTTTGGTGCAGGGTCTCACTATGTAGCTCAAACTCCTAGTGATCCCCCTATTTTCAACCTCCCCCATGCTGGGATTACAGGCATGTGTCAACATGCCCAGACTCAGTGGCTGGCTCAGTGTGCCCAGGGTTAGAGCAGGCATGGCATGTGGTGCCAGGTATCAAACTCAGGCCTCTGTGCATGCCTAAGCAGGCACTTAGTCCAGTCAGCTACCTCGCTAGTCCTTAGTTTTAGTTTTTGGCATATGGATAGCCAGCTTTTCCAGTACTCTTTTTTAAAAGAAGATATTTTTCTTGCAGGGAACGTTTGTGACTCCTTTGTCAAACATAAGGTGGCTTAGACTGGGTGTAGTGGTACATGCCTATAATCCAGACCTTTTGGGAGGCTGTAAATAGGCAGATCATGATGAGTTTCATCTAGTAGTGCAACACTGAACACCGTGTAGACCCTTTCCTAAAATACAAAATAAGAAAAAAAAGAGACAAAATGGCTGATCTTTAAATAGATTAAAATAATGTAAATTGTTCTATTGTCTTCAAGCATACATTTAAAACAATCATTCACTCTTGCATTGCTACAAAAATATCCAAGTTAGGATTAAAGATCATAGTTAAGTGGCTACTAGATCTCTAAGAAAGCAAGTATATGAAGTACTATTAGATTGAGAGGAGAGCTCTCTGAGTGGGCACTGTGTTGTTGATTTTGTTTTATGTTTTTGTTTGGGTGTGTGTGTCAACAATTGAATTCTTTCTTTGTCAAAGCGTATGTTTGTAGTTGTGTCTGTACCTTCTAACCCATTCCATAGAGCCCTAAGTCTTTTATTGTTAACATTATTATTATTTTTTGTCAGAACCATGCTGATTTTATCACAGTAGCTTTGTAGTATAACTCAGAGATTGTGATGCCCCCTGCCTTTCCTTTGTTACCAATGATTCTTTTGCTATTCTAAATCTATTCTGAGCTCCATTTCCCATTTAAGATTTTCTTATGTTAGAACATGAAATAAGTCCTTAATGTATTAAAAAAAAAACAAGCATCTGCATTTCAAATTCAATTTTTTTCTTCTGTTGAGTTTTTTAAAAAAAATTACTTTTGTAATTAGTTCATGTTTTGGATTATTTGGACAATATTTTATTTTCCAGGTTATGCTTCTAAATTTATTCCAAAACAAGATATCGGCATGAACAGGGTGCTATTATTGAAGGATTATGACTGTGCTGTTGAAGTTGAGGAGGAAGAGGAGGAGCACTTTTTATCTTTCAAAATCTAAGTTGTGATTTTAGTGGCTGATTGATGGCACCTTAGGCCAATATCTTGAGTATGTATTCCGGCAGAAGATACGTGCAGTTAGACGAGTAATTCACCTCTTCTAACTTCATTTTCTCTTTTTAAAATGCAGCTTCTTTTTCTAGAGAGAACTGAAATGTAAGAATTTGAGTATGAGTACATTATTGGAAAGGGAATGAAGAGCTTCAGGAGTATAAATGAGACAGGGAAGGAAAATAGTCAATTTAATATGAGCACTTAACACGTTGGTCATGGAGCTAAATGTTATTGGATATTTTATGATGTAGTGCAGTTACTCCACATAAAGTAAAATAGCAAGTCCTGTCTGTTCATGGAGAAAAGCTCCTCAATTGTTAACGATCTGATAACTTATTAGCCCTGTGTACTAGTTCTGTGAGCTTTGGTACCCACCAAAAGTCTCAGACCAAGGTTCAAGAAACGTGGTTATGACAAGTGGTTGTGGTTGTGACAGACAGTTGGACAATGTGCACGAAAGTGGTAAAAGAACAAAATATAAATAGCAACATCCTTCATTTCATAAGGTTATTGGGTATCTTAGTTATTTTTCTTTCATTGCTGGGACAAATAGCCAAAACCCAAAATGAAGGAAGGAAAGGCTTATTTAGCTCAAAGCTATCGGAGGTTTCAGTTCATATTTGGCTGGCCCAAGGCTGAGTAGCACAGGGCAGAGAGCATCCAGTTCATGGTGGTGGAACAGCAACAAAATGGTGACAGAGGCAGACAACCAAACAGGGCAGCAGAGCAATAGCGTGAGTCTTTCTCTCTGTCTCTCTTTAAATTGTATCAGGCCCTCTGCCTTAGCCCATCTGCCCCAGGCCACATTTATAATTCCCAGCAGTACTCAGACTGTAATCTCTTTTTTTTTTTTTTAATAATTTTTTGTTTTTATTTATTTTATTTTTTTTTCTTGTTTCAAAACTTTCGTTTGTTTATTTATTTATTTTTATGGCCAGCTCAGCCTGCCCTGAGGACAGGGCTGGTGCAGCATGTAGTGCTGGGGACCGAACCCCAGTCCCTGCAGCCTCCCAAGCTTTCCTAAGCAGGTGCTTTAGACCACTGAGCCATCCTGCTGGGCCCTCAGATCGTGATCTCATCAGTACTAAAATACATAATCTCAGTGGATCATGGATCAAGTCTCAAACTCTAGAAGTCCTCACCCCATGATTGCATCAGGCTTTGTGGGGACAACTCGACATAAACCATAACACTGAGAAAACTGAGTAATATATATATATATATATATATATATATATATCCCATATATGATACAGTTTTATAGTTTGAATATATATGTGTGTATATATATATATATATATATATATATATATATATATATCTCCCTTTAAAACCATAAGGCAGTCATTGGAAGTATAATTCAGTGATAGCATGCATGTTTAGCATGTGAGAAGAGATAATTGGGTTCAATCTTTAATGCAAAGAATAAAACATAAAAACAAAATCAACAACATAGTGCCCACTCAGAGAGCTCTCCTCTCAATCTAATAGTACTTCATATACTTATCTTCTTACAGATCTAGTAGCCACTTAACTAGGATCTTTAACCTTAATTTCAACCTTAATTTGAATATTTTTGAAGCAATGCAAAAATGAATGAATGATTGTATAAAATATATTCTTTAAGAGGAATGAATTACTAAGATAAGGAAAAGGACAGGAGAGGGAAGAGATGTGTCTAGGTATGCAGGATGACTTGGAGGGTCACATTGTGTATTTTTATTGGTCTATGGAAAGGAGTAGTCAACGCTTAGCTTTTTCATTGTTTTTCCTCTTCCTTTTTTTAAAGAAAGATTTTATTTTTATTCATTTGGGATAAGACTTTGCTATGCAGCTCAGATACTTAGTGATCCTCCTGTCTCAGCTTGCCCCGTTTGGTGGCTGGCTCAGCACACCTGGGGCTCTGGAGTTGGCAAAGCAAGTGGTACAGGGAATCAAACCTGAGTCCTTTTGTTTGCCAGGCAGGCATTCAGATCACAGAGCTATCTATCTGACCTTTATCTCTTCTTAATTTCTTATAATCTTTCTTCTTTTTCCAACTTTGCATGCATATATCTGGTAATCTAAACAACTGATTTGAAGACAATGCTAATGTAATGTAACAAATACTGTCAAGTTCATATTTTGGGGGCCCAGCAGGATGGCTCAGTGGTCTAAAGCGCCTGCTTAGGAAAGCTTGGGTGGCTGCAGGGACCGCGGTTCGATACCCGGCACCACATGCTGCTCTAGCCCTGCCCTCAGGGCAGACTGAGCTGGCCATAAAAATAAATAAACAAAGAAAAGTTCTGAAACAAGAAAAAAAAGTTCATATTTTGTTTAGTAAAATTGTGTGTCATTTCTAATATTTTTATTATCATTATTATATGTTCACATACAAAATAACATATGTAATATATATGTATGTATACCTTCTTTAAGAATTAGACACTAGATCTATTTCCACAATGTAACTTTATTTCTAAAGCTTATTAAAGTTATAGTATGCTCAAGAAAATTACTACATTTGTTGTTCTCTGGTTATTTTCCAAGTTCTGTCTGTTTAAGGAAACATTTTTTTTAATGCTGTTTTCTTACTACTGACACATAACAAAGTCAGTGTAACAGGGAAAGAATGAGCTGTGCTCCATGCTGCCTCATATATCAACAAAATTGCCCTCTGAGTCCAGACGCGCTGTTATTTTAGATGTCTGATGATATATATGCCTACCGGAATATTGCTAGACTCCCAGGTTACAGTTCACTTTATGGCAAATCATAGTTTGATTTGTAAGTAGAGGAAAAATGATATGAAGGGTATTGATAGGAAATGCATAATAGTGAGACACTATTTTAACTGTTCCTCTTGAACTATCAAGTGTTGGAAGATGTTATTGGATCTTATAGTGCTTGACAAAGCTGTAAAAGCAAAGAGTAGAAGTATTTCTTTTAGTCTATTGACAAGACATATGACTACCTAAAGGCCAAGCTGTTACAGAGATAGTGTGGATTCTACAGCATGGCAATCTTGCTTATTATTGCTTTTATTTGTATTACTGGCAGAAGTCTTGCTTTACATGTCAAAATATGGAAAAAGTTTATCTCCCCGTGGAGAAGTTAAGTGAAAGTTGCAACAGAGCTCAAAGAGCTGCTTGGCTAGGGATATAGCTTAGTGGCAGAGTCCGAGTTACTTTTTTCTTCCTGAAACAAAATGCCCAATCATCAAAGATACAAGAAGAAAGTTTTATTTTGACCCACAGTTTGTGGAGGTTCCAGTCCACAGCTATCCGGCTGCAAGGCAGGGTGGGCATGGCAGAGGGGCCTCACAGAGGCGAAACAGTCCACAGCAGGACTGGCAGGAGGCAAAGGGCAGCCTCAGGAGCAAGCCTTCCTTTCCTTCTTATCCCATCCAGGCTGCAGCAAGCCTTTTGGGCTGTGCTACTCACACCCAGTGTGGGCCTTCCAACTACCCACATCCACAACTATGCTAATCCAATCAGTGGACTAATTTAATACTACACACCCTTAATCTTAGTATCACACACTAGGTCCAGACAGCTGCCATAAGCCCCACCTTTGAACTCAGGAAGCTTTGAGAGGACACCTAGATATAAGTCGCAACAGATACATTGCACACATAATATGTGCAGCCCCTATTTCAATCCCCTGAGCCACACATACACACACACACACACACACACACACACACACACACACACACACGAACAAACAAAAAATCAAGAAAAAGAAAAACCAAAATAATACAAAGCAAGCTTCTACTATCTTCCCCTGTTCTCCGGATCTAAGCACCAACAATGCTTCTGAAAACATACAGGTTTTAGTTTCACTTTGTTCTTTTGGGAGTGCTTCTGTTTAGGTCTAAAATGGCTCCCAAAGCCTCATGCACTTGGAAGGTGACTGGACAAAGGGGGCAGCTACCTATCATGGTCCTAGGAGCTGAGCCTCCTGGGAGCTCGGCCCCTGGGAGGGCGTGGCCTGGAGGGTGTATCTCCCTGCCTGGCTCCGCTCTTCTCTCCCCATCTCCTGGCTGCCATTGTGTGTGCAGGTTTCTTCTGCCCAGGCCCTTCCATGATGTAATTTCTGTGGTGAAACCTGTAGAACATGTGTTGAACCTTCTGAAACTGTATGCCAAAATAGATGCCTCCTCTCCTAAGGGAGAGTCTGGTATTTTGTCCCTGTGAAGAGGAAAATGCTTAAGAGAGCTTGCTAATATACATGGGCAGAGATAAATTCAATTTTTCTGGTCTGTGGAAAGTTTCTGCTGTTTCAACTTCAACCTTCCTTGTCACCTCACTAAAGGTTTTGAAAAGAAAGTTGGCGATAGTATTAGGATGTCACTGTGAGAAAAAAACATGAGTGATATGTCATTACACAAAGGTTCAAATAATTTGTTTTATAAGAGCCAAAAGTGTAAAAGTGCACAGCTTACCTTTTATAAAAATAACTACCCTAAGGTTAAGTTTGAACTTCCAAAGGCAAATCTCTTTAGCACCTAACTTAGCCTCAAGCTAATGTATCATGTACTGGTCTCATCTATGTTTAAGGTAGAACTTCGCCTCTCTTGTTTTTATTTACTTGTGAAATAAATACCTACAGTAGTTATCCAAAGTTAGACACCCTAGTGTCTGTAGAGGTCAAAGGCACCAACAAACACAATTATATCCCTTAATCTCTGTATTTTATTTTTATTATTTTTAATTAATTAATTAATTGATTGATTTGATGCAGGGTTAACTACACAGCTCAGACTCATAGTGATCCTGCTGTCTCAGCCTTCCCTGCACTGGGATTGCGGGCATAAGCCACCAGGCCTGGTTTTAGTGGCTGGCATCACACACTTGGGATTCTGGGGCCAGCACAACATGTGATATCAGGGATTGAACTTGGATACTTGTGTTTGCCAGGCAGGTGCTTAGACTGCCAAGCTATCTCCCAGCCTGGAGCTAGTAAGCAAGTAAAATATCAAATGTGCTTCACAAATGTGCTTTTGACTAAGTGGATTATGGATACTGGCCAGGGTGAAAGTATGTGAAAAGGGCCTTCTGAAGTCCAGATCAGTGAAACAGCTAAGATGCTATCTGCCTATGTGCCAATTCTCCAAGATGAGTGTGATTATTATGTACTGCAAATGTATTTTACTAAAAAGAATTCTACAAATGAGACTTGAATTGGGCTAATACAGGTAAAAACAGAGATGTACAGACAGCACTATTACCTTTGTGCTATCAGCAAAAGAATGTGGTGACTGACTTTTCTAATTGAATGAGGGCATGAAATTATTTATGTGTCTGTTGCTCTAGTGTGCACTGGGAGTCAGGATGGTGAAATGGCCAATGTGGAAACTTGAGAGGACAGAGTCATAGGACCTCTCCTTCATATCTTAGCGCTTCTTGGGTCATTTGGATCCAAGTAACATGCTAGTCATGAGTTTTATGTATAAAACATAAAGCAGCATATAAACATATGGTTTTCATTGCTGTCCTTGTGGCTAGACTTGCTGCTAATAGTTAACATAGGTTAGTGCTTTGTGGTTTACAAAGTGCTTTAATATATTGCATTATATGACATCTCTTTCATTTCCAAACAAATATGTCTGCTTCCCTCCACACAGTGAGGGCCTCAGCTGCCGACTGTGCCCTACCCTTCAGGCTGTGACTGGACTGTAACTTCCTCATTAGCACTTTTCAGTCTTCTTCAATCTCAGTTATGCTTTTTATACATTTTAGAAAGTATGTAGGGAAGTACTTTTGGTTCCAAGCATTTATAATTGCTCATACACTGTATCTACATGTGCACCATTACTATTATTGACCTTCATTTCTACTCTAAAGGATGTGAAGAGATGCCTTAACTGATGTATTTTCACCTTTGTATCCCTGGGCTTGACTACAATGCTTGGTTTGTAGTAAAAGTGAAACAAGTACCTTCCTTAAGAGAATGAAAGACTATAAGGAAATCTCATTTTTCATATGGAAGATGTGTTTTACTTCAATCACTGTGTGAGGCTTTAGTGAATCTGAACCTTTTGTGCCATGGTTGTTGACATCTGATCGTACTGGAATTTTTCTGAGTCCCCCAGAGAATGACTGTCCTAGAATTTCTTCATAGATAGCTCATATTTGCTCCTGCATTGCTATGCTCAGGATTTAGAGCAGAGAAGACACAAAATTTATTTGATGGGATGAGTCACTGACAAGCAGAAAGAGACTTTACGAGCAATTCAAGTGAGAGGTGAGGATGATTTGGGGGGAAAGTTGCATGAACTGAGATAAACTAGAAATGGATTCTGTAGAAGTAGAAACAATAGGACAAGATAACTTGTCTTTCATTATAAGTGCAAGAAGGGAAGAATTGAAATTTGGAGGAGGATGTTATACTTTATTAAATTTGAGTCAGCTTGTGTGAGGCAAAGGTAGCCGCACTTGGCAGTTTCATGTGGTGTAATGGGTACAGCTGAGTTTGTGTTGCAGGTTTGAGGTGTTATTATCAGCTTTCATTTCACATTCAAGTAGAAAGTTTCCTCAGAGTTCTGAAATACTTAGAATTTGATTTAGATTCATAAGTTTGCAAGTCATTTAAAGTAAGGTTAAAAAAAAAAGTCAGGGGTATTGGCACAAAAAAGACATATGGGAGTTGGAACAGAATACAAAACCGTACCTAGACAAACTCAGCTATTTGATCTTTGACAAAGGGACCAAAGTTATACATCAGAGGAAAGATAGCTTATTCAACGATGGTGCTGAAAAAACTAAATATCTATTTGCAGAAGATTGAAGCTGAACCACGGTACATTAAACTAAAATCAAAATGGATCAAAGATCTAACACTAAAAGAGAAACACGAAGATAGTATAGGTAAAATAAAAGAAGAAACTTGCTGAAAGATAAAATAGGAGAAACACTCAGAGTTGTACATGTAGGAGAGCATTTTCTAAATAGAATCCCATGTAGAAGAAATAACAGCAAGTATCAATAAACAATATGAGATGAAATGAAGAGCTTCTGCACAGCAAGAGAATCCTCTAGTAGAGTGAAGAGACAGCATTCAGAATGGGAAAAATCTTTCCAGCTGTTCTTCAGAAAAGGATTAATACCTAGAACATATAACAACTCAAGAAAATTAGTCCTCCAAAGCTAAATGACACCCAACTGAGAAATGGGCAGGTGAAATGAGTAGAGACTTTTCAGAAGAGTTAAGAATTTCCCAAACATGAAAAATGTTCTACATCTCTAGCCATTATAGAAATGCAAATTTTAAAAATGCTAAGATTTTTATCACAAATCAGAAAGAATGACAAACATCAATAAATCAGAAATTAATAAATGCTGGCATGGTTGTGATGGAAAAGGAATTCTCCTACATTTCTAACGGGAATTAAACTAGTGCAACCATTATGGAACTTTACAAGGAACTAGTAGGGACCATTCTCAATGAACTAATGTTAGAAATTCCATATCACCTAGCTATTTCCCTTCTGGAAACCTTCTGAAAGAGCTAAAGATGTGCTATTATGGTTATACACACATACTTATGTTTATAGCAGCGCAACTTATAATAGTTAAAGCCTGGAAGCATTGTATATGCATATTAAAAAAGGATTTTTAAAATGTGGTGTATATACATGATGTAATATTGTTCAGTTATAAAAAAAGATGAGTTACATATATTTTGTAGGAAAATACAGGCCATAAAAATATGCTATTTTGTAAAATATACCAGACACAGCTTAAATACCATGTGATATCTCTAGTTTGAATGTGTAGAAGAACAAAGAGCATAAGAAAGGATGGATAGAGAGAAATGAGGAACTAGCCTAAACAATATTATTACAAACCTTTCTTCTTAATGAACTAAGGGAAAGTAGCTCTATATTTATCCTAACAATCTTATACTTACATATACACATATGCATATCTATATTTCACAACAAAACATGTTTGCATCTTGTCCTCTGTATAACTACTATGAACACATCAATATGCAATGTATTAACTATTGTAACTGGCCTACTAACCAGTTTTGAAACTGTTTCATTGATTTCTTATCTTTTTTTCTCATTAAAATGAACCTCCTTTCCACCACCCAAAAAAAAAGGAAGGAAGAAAGAAAGAAATGCCGAGCTCAGGCTTTCTCAAATGGATAGGGGTCCAGGTAACCAAGGGGGAGGCCAGAAGGGGAGGGGAATGGAGATGAGGACTATAACGTGCACGTGTAGGAACCCAACACGCTCAGTGACTGCAAACACTGTAGGTTGCAGACACCAGCTAAGGATGCTAATGACAGTAAAATGAGGAAAGGGAATTTAGAGGTAAACAGAGGGAAGGCAGTGGATGAGGGGAAGGGACTTTATAAATACAAGCTGCGTAGGGCTCAGGGTTTGGAAACAGTAAGGAGAAAGGTATGGTCTTTAGCACCAAAATATTAAAAAAGACAACAAAAGCAAAAATCCAAGCTGTATTATGAACCTGTACTTATTCCTTGAGATGAAAGTAAATTTATGTATTGAAAGCATACGTTAATAAAATAAAACAATCGTAAAAATATGGTTGTAGCAATATGGGGAGGAAAAATAAAAATCTTTAGAGACAATTTTGAAGAATGTATAAATTGAGAGGTGTTTAAATCATTTTTACATTTTTCCAATCATAAAATGTCTTAAATGAAACATGTTTGAAGAAGTTTTAAGTTTTTAACTTGCTCTCTTGGATTTCCCACAATTTCAAAAAGAGATATTCATTGATTAAACTAAGGCAATACATATATATATATATATATATATATATATATATATATATATGTATATGTTTTGGTGATGGGGATCCAATTCAGGACCTTGCACATGCCAGACAGGTGGTTATGCCGCTGAGCTATCTCGCTGGTCCTAAACTGACTGAACGTGTTTAAACATTCTGGTTGATTTCTCTTCATAAAAGTCAGTTTAATTTTCACTCCTGAGCATGGAATTTTTTCCACCAAAAAGATACATAGAGAAATAGGAAAAAAAAAGAAAATATATAAATTCACATTTCATTTCCTTTAAGAAAAGTCTTAAAAATAGTGATTCTCAAACTTTAACTCTCGTAACACCTTTGCATACTTGATAGCTACTGGAGTCTCAAATAAATTGTAAGTTACTGATATTCACCATATTTAAATTAAAACAAATTTTAAACTAGTAATTCATTTCAAAATGTCAATATTAAAACCAACATATGGGACTATAAATTAATGAAAAATATTTTAAGACAGAATTAATTTTAATGAGAATTGTTCTACATATCTTTTATTTTAGTTTAGAATTTGGAATTAGTTTACATTTTGGAAATCTCAGTGGTATCTACCTTAATAAAAGATAGCTAAATGCTCACTTTTGGCTTCTGCTTCCATCCTGTTTTAATATATTGCTGGTTGAGTCCATGAAGAAAATTCAGTCTCCAACAGGTATGTAATAAGAGGGCGAAGTACTATAGTAGCTTATCCAAATAATTGTGATGATTCTCCCATGATACCACTCCAAATCCTGATCAGTAACAGTTTCTTTTCTTTGTCTTTTTTTTCTTCACATAGCTAGTACAGGGTCTGTGGCGTCTACAGGGTCTCCCTACACAGATTGGACTCATAGCAATCTTCCTGTTTGCAGCCTCCCAAGTGCTGAGACCACAGGCATGCATCACCACACCCAGTCTCAATTACAGCCTCAGTTTGCCTCTAGTCTGGCTGGCTCCAGATAAGTCATAATTTCTTAAATATTAGTTGCTATGTGCAATCTAAAGCTAGATTACCAACTTTTTTTCATACTGATACATTAAAATCCGTTGCCTGCACTAAACTTTTGATTGATCATTTTTTGACAATTTAATGAGTTTTGAAGGTCTTATATAATATCACATAATCAAATTCCTTGATATCATTTCTGATATCATGACAATAGCCCTGAAGACTTAGAATACTGTCAAGTTAGTGATTGTGCACACCAACTTTCCACAATTTAATTTTTCTGAAAGCTCTAACTTCATCATTGGAAAAAAAAAAAAAAATCCAGCTGTTTCCCATGCAGGGTAAGATGTCTGACAAACACCTATGTAGAAACAACCCTGCTTTGCCTGTCATCCCTTGCATGGAATAAAAAAGGTGTTCCATTAAAAATAAACCAAGCAAGGTCAGTTTACAACCAAAATAGTAACAAATAATCTTTCTGCAGACAGCCACTGTTCTTTCGTAGAAGACGAAATGTTTTATAAATGTTTCCTATTTCATCATACAAAATATATTGAATAGGTTTTCCTTGTCCACCAGGGACATTTTTAAATGGAACAGGATACACGTGCGCATTCATGTTTTCCTTTGGGTTCTGCGGCTGTGAGGAGCACAGAGACTTTGGCAGCACATTTGGCGCTTAGCCAGTGCTGTCGCTCAGAGCCGGTTTCCTTCTCTACCTGATCTCTCCAGTTAGCAAACACAGAAGCCAACAAAATCCTACAAAAGACACCTTCTAAAAGAAAGTGAGAGCATTTCCGCCATGGTGGCTTGTAGTTTTCGGTCAATCCATGGGATTATTTAAACAAGTCAATGATATCTTCCCTGGGGTACTAAGGGTCAGTCTGCTGGCTTGATACCCGGGCCAGCTGCCAGCAGCCCTGCATGTTTACTCTTCTCCAAGTTGTTTTACCCCCAGCGACCTTGCATGAGGCAGCCCTCTCCTCCCCCAGGCTAGGAGCATGTTTGATTAATGTACTACACTTACCGCGTCTTGCCAGTGCCGGCGTGGTACACCATCAATCATCTCTGTAGAATCCCTCACTGGCAGAGAACTGAAGAGGAAATGATTAACATGCATGTATGGAAAGCTTCGGCACTATTCGTAGTTAAGTTCAGGGCTTCTGATAAAATAATCCTCTATAGTTATCTGATATAAAGTATAGACGAACACAAGGAAAATAGCAAAACTAGCTGGATCTGTAGATTTGTCTACTTGCAAGGCAAAAAGTGCAACTCTGAATATGTGAACTCAGATGTTTATGTTTAGAGTGAAGTCTCTAATGAGACAAGCTACTGTGCCATTGGGAAGTACGCTTTATTTTACTAACTTTGTATCTAGCATGTAGTCAACAACGCTCAATCACGTAAGGCTTTTATGAACTTGTCCACCTCTGCATGTGCTTCGTCAGCCAAGGCAGTATACACTGCCTTGACATTTTGGTGGCTTCTGTATTTTAAGTCAGAAAAGCTATAACAATTCCTAGCTGTAAAATATTTCATCAAATCTTGCTTTAAGTCGTTCAGTTTTTTATATTGCATATCCAGAATAACAACTTGTCTGAAAGTGACTTAAGTAGCCATTCTATGCGATTTGAGCATGTTCTACTTATTAAGAGAGGATAAATCAGTAGCACGTACCCAGC
>PVJA010045902.1:0-15392 GCA_004027025.1 Myocastor coypus | reverse complement strand
TGCATGTGAGGATAACCCTGAGGCTGGGTGGGCATCAAGGTATCCTGTCCTGGACCATCTTGGAGGGACTTGGAAGCCTCAGCTTTCTCGGCTGCAGGAGAATGGGTACAACGGTCTGTGATGTTTCCCAGGGTTAACATTTGGTGCGCCACTGCTCCTCGAAGTGGGCAGGCTGAGGGTGAAGAAAGGGAGAAACTAACGGGAGCCTAGGGGACCTGGAGAGGAGCTGGGAGCGTGGGGGACTGGAGGAAACTCAGCAGGGGGCAGGTCAGGGGTGTGGGGTACTTACATTCTACATTTCGTGTTGAAGTAGTAGGCCTGAGTGGGCACAGAGTTGGAGTTGGGGCTGGAGAGCATCAGTGAAAGAATGATGGTAGCAGGAAAACATCTTTTTGTGGCCTTTCATTTTCACTTTCCACCATCCAGAATGACAGTAGCTCCAGAGGTGGGGTTTTCACTAGAATCTTGTTCCGAGGGAAATGGCGCTCAACCCAGGGTAGCCAGGGTAGGGATGGAGCAGGAGGAAGCAGTTCTGATGGAGGAGGCAGGATGAGTAGACTTCCCAGCATAAGTTTACATCTGTTGCGGGAGGAAGAAGCCCGCGGAGGACAGATCGTGGGCACTGTGCACTGCAGCTTCTCTGCGCCTTGGCCAGTGCTCTGGGGCCCTTTTGTGCCGCTCCACCTGCTTCCCTAGGGCCCTCCTCCTTCCCCTGTGGCACATTAACTCTTTCCTGTCTCGCCTCTGCTCCATGGGCATGGGCTCAATGAACAAGGAAGAAAACCATGGAGGGGCAAGATCCAGGAGGGAGGAATGTTCCTCTGGGAGGTCTTTGCCACCCACCAATGAAAACTTGAGAGACATGCACTAATAAAAAGACTTTTTTTTTTTTTTTTTCCAAAAAAATGAATGCTTAAAAAAAAAAGCTAAAAAAAAAAAAAAAAAAAAGGACCTTGCATTAGTTTTGAATAGCATCTGTCTCACTCTAGGAGAGCTACTTGAATTTTTTCTGCCCAGTGTCCTGAGTTACAGGCATTGCTTAATAACTACACTGTCTTCACTGCTTATTACAAACAGTGTCTGGCTTGTAGTTGACTTTTAATAAATATTTGTTACCTTTAGCTAGTCTAAATATCCTATTGTGACTAACAGCGATTCTGTGGTTTTAGCAGCCTTTGGTATCAATGAAGAGAAAGTTACCATTGATCACCACAAGATGTCAATCATACAAAACTACAGGACTCATTGGAACAGTGTGGGCAGGGGCATGACAGAAATACTAGTGACAGCTTTACAAAGGAATCTAACCAACATGGCAGAACTGTTCTACGTATGCAAAATGGTCAGAAAATTTATATCTACTACAATATCTATGACATATTTTACCTAGAAAAGGATATGGAGTTTCCCTCATGCCAGTGAGTGTTAGAAGCAGCTTGTGAAATTCTGTAAAGCAGTGAAGGATGCTACTCTGGGACTAGATGGAAAGATGGTAACAGCAGATCTGGTTGGGTATAGCTTGTAAGTGTGAGGTGAGGTTGCAGATAGTATCGATTATGTTTGACCAAATTTGCACTTCAAAACCAGCACTAGAGCAGAGCTGATGGATGCTCTTGTTTCTGGCCCCGTGCTGGCTGGTGAACACACAACAGTGGCCACAAGAGCTTGCTGCCCTAGGGGAGCGCACAGTCTAGTGGACCCACGCTGTAGACAGTTGGTGGAGAGCTGTGAAGATGGCCACCTCAACTCAGGTCAGGTAGAAGGACAACATGGAAAGCATTTTCACTGTTCCCCAGGGAGTCAGGGGAAACGAGTTCCCAGAGTTCCCTAGGTGCACGCCCTGCTCAAAGCCCTAAGCTGGGGACAGTCACTGGAGAGGATGGGTAAATTCTTTGCCCCAGTTTTTTGGATAAACTAAGACACAAATAGATTAATTTTCCCAAGGTCACACACCTAGAACATAGTAAAAGTTAAGGTACTCGAACAGTCTGGTTTTAGTATGCTTGCTGGCAGTCATTCCTCTGAGCATTTCAGCTGAGATTTAGTAGGTGAGTAGTTCTCTAGAATACTTGGGGCAGATTTCACCTGATGCTGGGACTAGAGACCAGGGATTGGCAAATGGTGTCAAGGTTGCTGTATGGGACTGTGCGATTGGATTATTTGCCAGTGGACAGTGAGCTGGGGATCAAACCCTGGTCCCTGTGCTTGCTGAGCAGGTGCTTAGACCACTGATCTATCTCCCCAGCCCCTGCCCTTTTTTTTTTTTGGTCATACTTTTATTTAAAAAGTGGCTAATATAAAAGCACAGAGAATAACAAAGTATACAAACATTAACATACCCTGAATTATTACTATTTTATCCCATTTGCTTTGAGTTCTTTTTTAATAAAGGCAATAAAAATTGCAGATCAGATTAAAGTCTCTGCTATTCCTATAGGGTCCCATTCACTTGCCTTACAGACACTGTTTATCATAAATTAGAGTGTACCTTTTACTTCAGACTTTAATAAAAACTTGGTGCTTTTAAATATGTAATTATTTCCTACCATATACAGGAAATTGTTTTAGGGTTCTGTTTACATAGACGAATAAATCTTTAGCATTCCTTTAAATTTGGTGCATCGTAGTTCTACAACTTATCATTTGCTGTCTTTGTCCATGTCTCCACTGGTGACTGGAGAGCTTCTTAAAAGCTGTGTATGTGTATTTTCCTAGAGCATATCTATTTTTTTTTAAATACTAAAGTCTTTTCTTATATTTTTAAAATATATTTTTTATTTTATTTATTTACTTTTTTCTTGTTTCAGAACCTTTGTTTGTTTATTCACTCATTTTTTTATGGCTGGCTCAGCCCACCCCGAGGGCAGGGCTGGCGCAGCATGTGGTGCCGGGGATCCAACCGCAGTCCCTGAAGCCGCCCAAGCTTTCCCAAGCAGGCGCTTTAGACCACTGAGCCATCCCGCCGGGCCCCCCTAGAGCATATCTAGTTGTGAAATTGCTGGATCATAAGACACACACATTTGTTTCTTTAGTAGATTATTGTCAAATTGTTGGTTTCAATATAGTTTCCCTTTAGCAGGTTTACGAAAGACCTTGTTTTAAAAATATCTTTCAGAATGTCTTACATTATCAGAATTTTTGTGACTGTGACTAATAAGAAATATTATCCTGTTTTGATTTATATTTCTATGAATTTAAGATTTATCTTCTGAAATTTTTCTAGTAATTTCCTTTGCCTACTTTTAAAACAAATTAATTGCTGTCTCTACCTATAATTTTAGGTAGTAATTCTCTATATATTCTAGGTACTAATCCTTTATATTGGAAATACAACTTTCCAGCTTGTTTTCATTTTTATTTATAGTATCATTTATCTTGAAGAAAATTTGAATTTTAATAGAGAGCAGACCTAAGGTTGCTTTTTTGTGTTATTTATGAAGCTATTTCCTATCCTGAAATTGTAAAGATATCATTATTCAATTTTGTATAGTGTGTAAACTTTAACAGTACTTAATATCACTCTTAGTTTTAATTTATTGAACACTTACTGTGAGACATTCTACACATATATCCTTCATTTTATTTTATTTTTTTGTGTGTGTGTTTTTGAGACAGGGTCTCACTATGCAGTTCAGGCTGGCCTTGAGCTCACTTTTGTAACCCAGGCTGGTCTCGAACTCACATTGATCCTCTTGCCTCAGCCTCCTGAGTGCTGGGATTACAGGCATGTGCCACCACGCCCGGCTTATCCTTCATTTTAATGTAGTAGACACTTATTTCCATTTTACAGATGAAATAATTGAGCCCTGGTAGCTTACTTTTCATCACAAAATTTCTGATGAGTCTGCATTTGAATCCAGGTCGTTGTAGTCCAAAATGGATTTCCCTTTTCATTTGTTGGTTCTTGAGACAAGTATTTGCTGTATAGTTCAGCTAGTATTGAACTTACTGAAGAGCCCAGACTGGCCTCCAACTTGTGGCAGTCCTTTTGCCTCAGCCTCCTGAGTGCTGGCATTACAGGTATGTGCCACCATGCCTGGGTCTACTTGTTGTTCCCCAAGTGGATTCTCCTGAGACACAGTACCAGAGCTGTGATGATTTCATGAAACCAAATCAGCTTGCTACACTTCTTTTTCTTATTACTAATTTCATCTCTCCACATCCTGTATCTCCCCTCCATTTCTTAGAACAGTGCACTGTTCAAGGTTGAAGGAATTGCATTGCTTTGCCTGAAATGTGTACAGAGTGTTTTTTCTAATCTCCAAATTTACTCCAATATTCTTTATTTGTAGTTTTCTTTTTTGTTTGATGCAGAGTCTCACTATGCAGGTCAGACTCATAGTGACCCTTCTGTCTCAGCCTCCCCAGCACTGGGACTACAGGCATGTGCCACTATGCCCTGTTCTGGCACCAGAATGGCATGTGGTACCAGGAGTCGAACTTGGGACCTTGAGCTTGCCAGGCAGGCCCTTATGCTGCCGAGCTATCACCCTAGCCTAACTGCAATATTCTTACATCTACCCAAATCATTATTTTTTAAATCTTCTGTGTTATATCTTTCATTTTTACGTATTCAGTGCAGGGTTTCACTCGTAGGTCAGACTCGTGGTGATTCTTCTGTTTTCAGCCTCCCAAGCCCAAGGGTTACAGGCGTGTGCCACCATGCCCAGTCTCAATTGCCGTCTCAGTGCGCCCCAGGGGCAGGGCTGGCTCGGCACACC
This sequence comes from Myocastor coypus, assembly GCA_004027025.1. Classification (NCBI taxonomy): domain Eukaryota; kingdom Metazoa; phylum Chordata; class Mammalia; order Rodentia; family Myocastoridae; genus Myocastor; species Myocastor coypus. Next base: position 10,671 of record PVJA010045902.1, on the reverse strand, counting down.
AGTGATCAAATCCCAGCTGTTGTGCTCTGCCTAAGCAAGTGCTTTAGTCCACTGAGCTATCTGGCCAGCCCCTTCTGTGTTATACCTATGATGCAGCCAGAACTTTCTGCTTCCCCTCTGCGGTTGCTATCGTAGATTCTGTGCCACACAGTCATTCCCACTGAAGGCCTCTACAGCTTCTCTGCAGACACACTGAATGCGCTATGTGTTCTTGGCCCAGCACCCCTTCTGTTTCTTCCCTTATTCATCGACAGCAATGTCAGGAACTCTCTAGATCTTTCTATACATTGTACATGTAAGTCAGACTGGGGGTGTGGACTCAGGAAAAATGCCAATTTATCTGTCTTTGTATTATTTTAAAATACCTCTTTTGAGCTGGACATGGTGGCAGGAGCAATATAACAAGCTTGATCCCAGCCTTGGTAAATTAGCAACTGTGCAAGAGCTTGTCAGAAGGACAAACAAAAGTCTCTGCCTTTGCACTGGCCACCCACTTCCGTGTTGCTTGTGTGGAGCGGGCAGCATCACGTGGCTGTTCAGCAGTCATCTTAGTTTTTTTTTTTTTTCCTGCTTGCTTAGACCAGAGATCCAACAGCCAAAGTGAGGGAGTGCAGCTTTGCTGGGCTCACAGTTTGTGGAGGCTTCGGTTCGTAGATAGCTGGCTCAGGGCGGGGTCGCATGGCAGAGAAGCATCATGAGGCAGAAACAGTTCATGGCAAGCCGAAGGCTACAAGGCAGCAAGCTACAAACAGCGTCCACTTCCTGTCCCTTGCGTCTAGCTAATCTAGGCTACCCACTCTTGTACGGCAGTGCTACACCCAGGGCGGGACAGCCCGAAGCCTAGCATCACACCATGGATCAGCCCCTGCATCGCCTCCTCCGACCGGCAGCGCACACCCTAGCTTCGGCCACTGCATTGCTCACCACCACCCCTAGCTTCACATGTTTTGGGGGTTTCAGTGCATACATCCTACTCATGTCTGCCTCTCCTATTACCTGCCCGTACATTTCTTCCACCTTACTATTATTTCCTTTCTCATGTCTAATAATATTGCCCCTATTGGCTTATCCTAAATGTAATTTTAAAATATAGTTTATTGGTCAACGCTTCCAAACATACAAATTTTACAAGTATTTCCTGTAATAATAACAAAATTAGGGCCCGGCAGGATGGCTCAGTGGTCTAAAGCGCCTGCTTGGGAAAGCTTGGGCGGCTTCAGGGACCGCGATTCGATCCCCGGCACCACATGCTGCACCAGCCCTGCCCTGAGGCGGGCTGAGCCGGCCATAAAAATGAGTGAATAAACAAATAAAGGTTCTGAAACAAGAAAAAAATAAATTAATTAAAAAAAAAAAAGAAAAACAAAATTAAAGGTGTATAAGGAAAAAATGATATTCTCCACTTTATCTTTGTTCCAACTCCTTCCACTCCTAAAATAATTTTTGTTAACATTTTGTTGTTCATTCTTTCACACATTTCTAAATATAAACATATAGATATGTAAACACAGATACTGTATTTTGTTACTAGGGTTTTTATATAATTTTGAAACCAAGTAGTTTGTATTTTCTGCAATGTTCTTTTAATCATTTGACAAATTTTTTGTCGAGCACCTCCCTTGATACAAGGTACTACACTTACATCAATATAACAATTGCTAACTAATTTACTTCAGAAATGCTTATGATTAATAGGTATAGCTATAATATATGCTTTTTGAATAGTTTTATACACAAAACACTTGATTATGAGATGATTATATACTCATGTGAAATTGTAAGGAATAGTAGAGATAATTTATGTAGTTTTCCCCAGCTTACAGAACTATTGTATAGATAAACTATTGCATAGACAAAAAAAAATGTACAGTATCCTAACCAGGATATTGATATTGTTACAAAGTATATAAAATTTAATTACTACACAGAGATATTTGTGCATTTGTATATTCCTTCCTATACATCCATGGAAAATTCCTAGAAATCACAATCTCTGTTTCTATAGTTTTGTCTTCTAAATATGTTATATAAATGCAATTGTATCATTTAAAACATTTTCAGATTTTTTGACTTGGCATATTTTCCCTGAGAGCCTTCCAAGTTGTGTGTGTAATTCATTCATTTTTAATTTTAGAGTGCCTTTTAATGGTGCCAGTTTGCTTAACCATTCATTTATTGAAAGACATCTGGGTGTTTTCAGCTTTTGGTGATTTCTAATAAAGCTTCTTTGAACAATCACGTATGAATTTTTGTGGGAACCAAAGTTTTGATTTTTCTGAGTTAAGTCACTTAGTCCAATTGCTGGCTCATGTTTAATTTGTATAAAATAATTGTGCCATAGTAAGCCCCCCACCTTCACATGTTGAAACCCAATTCTCAGTGTAATGGCATTTAGAGATGGGCTCTTGGGGGATGGATTAGTAGTTGATGAAGGCAGAGCCCTCATGAGTAGAATTAGTGCCCTTACATAAAAGACCCCAGGAGAGCATTGTCCTCTCTTACACCAAGTGCTAGCTATTCTGTGAACCAGGAGGCAGGTCCTAGCCAACACAAATCTATGGGTGCCTTGGTCTTGGACTTCACACCCTCCAAAGTGTAAGAAATAAATATTTGTAAAGCCATCATGTCTAGTACTTTTAAAAAAAATAATACCCTACACTAAGACACTGCCAAACTTTTTTTTGAGTGGTTATACCATTTATATTTCTACCAATAATTTCTTACCTGTTTGTCTTTTATTTTTCTAAACTTGTTTCCCTGGTTAGAACTTCCAATGATGTTAAATAAGATGGGTGTGAGTCACAGTCTTTCCTGGGCTCCTGACCGTGAATGAAAAGCATTGAGGTTTTCACCATTAGCATAATTTTAGCTGTTGGGGCCGAGGAGATAGCTCAGTGGCAGGAGCACCTGCCTGACAAGTACAAGATCCCGAGTTCAATCCCCAATACAAAAAAAAAAAAAAATTGCTGTAGGTTTTTGCAAATGTTCACTTCAGTTGTGGTGATTTCCTTTGTTTCTTTTTAGTCATGAGTGGGTATGGTTTTCTGCAAAAGAGTTTTTCCTTGCTTCAGGTGATATGATCTTGTTTTCTCTTAAGCTTGTTTATGTGATGAATTACATAGATTTTTTTTTCTTGAAACAGTCTCATTATGTAGTTCAGGCTGGCCTTACATTCACTGGGTAGCCTAGGCTGGCCTCTGACTCATGACGATGTTCCTGCCTCAGCCTCCTGAGTGCTGGGGTTATAGGTATGTACCACCAGCATTGATTGCTGAATGTTGAATTAATGTCAGTATACCTAGAATAAGTCCCCTTTTGTCATAGGTCATAATTATTTTGTACATCATTAGATTTGATTTGCTAATATTTTAGTGAGATGTTTTCATTATTATACTTTTTGATTTTTAGTATAGCCTTCCTTTGGATTTTGTCCAGGGTAAGATTGACCTCAACGATAGTTATGATGTTCCCTTTACTCTAGGATTCTGTAAAGGTTGGCATTAAGTCCTCTTAAAAGTTTAGCAAAATTTGGGCTGGTGAGATAGCTCAGTGGACTAAAGCACCTGCTTAGGCAATCTTAGGCAAGTGCAGGGACCATGGTTTGATCCCCAGCACCACATGTCACACCAGCCACACCCCCAGAGTGTACTGAGCCAGCCACAGAGTCTGAGCATAGTGGCACATGCCTACAATCCCAGCACTGGAGAGGTTGAAAACAGAAGGATCACTTTGAGTCTGAGCTGTGTAGTAAGACCATAGAACAACCAAATATATTGCTGGGTGTGGTGGCGCACGCCTGTAATCCCAGTAATTGGGAGGCTGAGGCAGGAGGATTGGTGCGAGTTTGAGACCAGCCTGGGCTACAAAAGTGAGCTCAAGGCCAGCCTGAACTGCATAGTAAGACACTGTCTCAAAAAGACAAAAAAAAAAAAAAAAGCAAAATTCTTCCATAAGACAGAGTATACCTAGAGATTTCTTTTTCAGAAGAAGGATTTTTTTTTTTTTCAGGACTAGGGATCAAACTCAGGACCTTGCATCTGCCAGGCAGGTACTTGTGCCCCTGAGCTATATCCCCGGTCCCTACAGATTTAATTTTTAAGATGCTTGTAGATTATATTATTTTGTTTGAGAGTTTATATTTGGTTTTTCAGGTTCTGAGAAATTGGTCCATTTCTTCTAAATAGTCAGATTTGTGGTCAGTTTTTCATAACATCTTAGTTATTTTTCTCACCTGGAGTTAAAGGTGGAAAGGTTTATGTAGGCCACAATTTGTGGAGGCTTCAGTTCATAACTGGTTGGCTCCAAGGGAGAATGGCACACAGATGGGTATTGCAGAGGAGGAACAGTTCATGGCAGGCAGAGGCAGCAAAGCAGGGAAGCAGGGAAGCAGCAGCAGCAGCAGCAGCCTGCCTCTCTTTTATCCCTTCTACCCATGCTGGACCTTTCCATGTCCACACCCAGAACCATGCCAAGCCAATAAGTGGACTAATTTAGGACTCATACATCCTCAATTCCAGCATCACAGACTTAATTCTAGTGCCACACACCCTAGATCCAGTCACCTCTGTAAAGTCTCACCTCTGAGGCTTTGGGGGGACATGTAGATACAGGCTATACCACACAGTAGTTCTTTAATTGCAATGGTAATAGAGACTACAGTGCTACCTTTCATTTTATTTCTGACACTGATTACTTATTTATTTTCATCATTAACCTTGTTAGAAGTTTATAAATGTTTGAAGAGTCTGATTTTTTAGTTTTGGATTTTCCCCCCTAATTAATGATTTTTTTTTTTTTTTTTTCCCTGGGACTGGGGTTCAAACTCACGATCTTGCACTTGCCAGCCAGGCACTGATGTTCAATTCCCTTAATTTGTGTTCTTTATTATATTCTCCCTTCTGTTCCCTCTGAGTTTATTTTTCTCTTTCTCTCATAGTTTCTTAGGGGTGGGAAACTTAGATTACTGATTGGAGACCTTCGCTTTTTCCACTGTTGACATGTGGTGCTAGGAAAGTCCTGCCAGAACTTTTCAGGCTACATTCCCCACACATTATATTTTAGTTTCTGCTCATGTGTTTTTTTTTGAACAAACTTTTATGATTTCACTTTTTATTATTATTATTATTATTATTATTTTTTTTTTTTTGTTTTTTTGAGACAGGGTCTCGCTATGCAGTTGAGGCTGGCCTTGAGCTCACTTTTGTAGCCCAGGCTGGTCTCGAACTCGCACCAATCCTCCTGCCTCAGCCTCCCGAGTGCTGGGATTACAGGCGTGAGCCACCACGCCTGGCTTATGATTTTACTTTAAACTAGCAATTTATTTAGAAATGTGTTATTAATTTCCACGTTCTTAGAGATCGTCTCGCTCTCTCCCTCTGTTACTCATTTCCAGTTCCGCAGCAGCTTCCCCACCCCAAGATGGACTTACATTATGGTCAGGAAACAGCCTGGGTGAATTTGTCTTTAAGTTGATGAGGCTTATTGTATGGCTCAAGATAAAGCCAGTTTTGGTAAATTTACATGGATGTGTAGAAGACAAAAGTGTTCCTCTGATTTGGAGTGGAAGGGGTGCACGTATGAACTCGGTCCTATTTCTGGCCTGTGCTGGCCATTCCCCTATACCCTGTGACACTTTGTCTAGTAGTTCTGACTTTTATAATAAGAGGTTTGATGACATCACAAAGTACAGTGTGCATTTATCAATTTCTTTCAATTCTTTCATGTGTTTTGGGACTATGCTTGTACATATCTGGGATCATAATGTCTTTGTAGTAACTTCTTTTAGCAGTATGAAATGGGTCACTTTGTCTCTAGGAATTTTCTTCACTTTTATCTGAAGTTAATAAAGTCATTCCTACTTCTCAGTATTTACATGATGTATGTTTTCATCATTTTTTTTTTTTTTTGATTGAGAATTGAACTCAGAACCCTTGGTTGCCACGTAGGCACTGTGCCACTGAGTGACATCCCTAGCCCTAATCTTTAGTTTTCTTTCTTTCTTTCTTTTCTTTCTTTCTTTCTTTCTTTCTTTCTTTCTTTCTTTCTTTCTTTCTTTCTTTCTTTCTTTCTATAGAAATGGACCATTTTATTTCAAAGAACCTCACAAAAAATGAAAGTATCTCAAAAAAAGGAAGCTACACTACCAACCTCCACTGGGGAAGAACTGGGGAAGACAGGGCAGTGTGAATGGCTTAGGTCACTGGGACCAGTGGAAAGGGATAAGAACCAATCTAAAAGTGGCAGATGGTACTGTAGGAGCCCCAAGAACAGGAGGCCCTGGAGGTGCAGCCACCCCTTCCAGAACACTTCACACTAAGCCGGCCCTCAGCATGCCAGGATTTCATCTTAGCAGCTGCATTGCTTCCATCCAGATCTGTACCCTTTATGACTTAAAGCTAAGACTTGGGGAGGACTGGGGAGCATGATCGCTGCTAGGAACGCCCCCCCAGCATGGCTGCCATGCACTCAAGGGCCCTGGCTCCTCTCTAGTCCCTGGGAACATTTATATTTAATGTATTTTAATATGAATATACAGAGAAATAGAAAATATAAAATCTGAGGGGTTAGAGGGAGAAAAGCAGGGGACATGCAAGAAGCTTGAGCTGCAGAGGGGTGCGTAGGCCAACTTGAGCTCTTCCTTGACCTCTTGGGCTTTTCCTCTTTGGTCTTCTTTTCAGTCACGTCTTTCTTCTCTTCTGGTTCTTTCTCTTTCTCATCTGCTTTGACCCTTTAGGGCTTTCTTGCAGTTAGAAGAGTTCTTGTGGCCGACTTCATCCTACTCATCTGAGGAGCAACAGACTGAGGTATGTTTCTCAGGGTCTTTTTCATCCTCGTCACCACTCTCCTCAGGAGTGGCATCCTCAGGAGCTACCTGCGTTTGGACCCCAGGTACATGGCGAAGCATTCTCAGGTTCTCAAAGAGCCACTGTCTGATCTCCTCTAGGTACTCATTAGTGTTTTGGTTCGTCATATGGGAAGGCCTGATGTGAAGCTTGAAATCTGGCCCAAAGTACTCAAAGTAGTCGTTGTATGGGAGTTCATTAGGGATCTCTGTGTCTAGGGCCACAGAGATCCCTAATGAGTCTGTTTTGTATTTCTTCACCAGGCAACATTACCAATGGTGTAATGGCCTTTACTGAAAGATGGAAACCTACCACCCTTATAAGGCCACTAAGATGAACAAGTAGCACAGCAATGACATTAAGTTCTTGCACTCCACCTGTCCAGATGTACATGTCCAAGTACAGCAAGCAGACACAGAGGTTCAACGTTGGCGAGGACCGTACAGTACTTGAGAGCCCATTTGGTTCTGTCACTGGTGGCTGTGCTCAGCGCCAGCATAGGCAGGTTAAAGCTTTTGACAGATTCTGCCCACTTGGCATGCCCTTTGATAGTGAGATCGAAGCAACCCAGCTGACTCCCAGAGAGAGAGTCTGAGCCACCACACGAGGCTGGAACATCTCCATTACTTTGGACATGACTTGGCTTTAAAATGGCCCGATAGGTCTCATCATCAATCCCAGCTTGGAGTGGGTAGCTAACAGCTTACCTTTGCCACCCCCAATATCATGTAGGTCCCCAGTTCTCCACATTAATGAAAGGACACAGTCATGCCCTGGTCTGTGGTATAGAAGGCCTCTTCATGCCGTTGCCATGGTGAATATCAGTGTCAATATACAGCTCTCTCTGGCGATACTGTGGCAGTTCCAGGATGGCCAAGGTGATATCATTGATGTAACAGAAGCCAGATGCCTCGGGCTTTTTTGCACAGTGCAGGCCCCCAGCCCAATTCACAGCGATGTCCATCTGCTGCTTATTAAGTTTCACAGCGCTTGCTATAGGGCTACCAGTGGACAACCGACAGAACTCAAACAGGCCATCAAGTCTTGGACAGTCCTCACCAGTGTTGAACTTTTGCATTTGCTCGCTGTACTTAGACATGGACATCTGGATGGACTGAGTGCAAGAACTTAATGTAGTCATCACTGTGCTACTTGGTCATCTCAGCAGTGGCCTTGTGAGGGTGACAGATTTCCATCTTTCAGTAAAGGCCATCGTTGACCAGTGGATTGTGAGTCATGTTGATTTGGTGAGGCTTTGTTGGATGGCCTTGTGCGCAATAGTAATTTCCAACATCCTCCTTGTAGTAGAAACGCTTTCTGCCTGGTGCCCTGAGTCTGTGCTGTCTTGCTGCCTCCAGTCCCTCCCGTCAGTCCCTAACCTTTAATTTTTAATCAACCTATGTCATTAACTTTGAAACTAATTTTTTATAAATAGCATATATTTTTAAAATCCACATTGCCAGCATCTGTTTTTTAAAGTTAGTATATTTATAAAATTCATGATTAATGTATCAAGGTTTGCCTGTTACTTTATCATTTGCTTCCTCTTTGCTTTTTCTGTGTAGTATTCCTTAATTTTTCTTTTCTTGCTTTTTGTGGGTAACTTGAACATTTTCAATGTTCAGTCTTCTTTACATCTAATGTTTTGTATGTACTGTTTTGCATAGCTTTCTTACTCATTGCTTTTTAATTAAAATATATGTGTGATTTATCATAATTGATACCAATATTTCATCACCGTTAGTGGAAACTTTAGATTCTTTTACTCTTTTCACTTTTAAATGTTACTGCCTGGAGTATAAGATGGCGTTACGATTTTTGTTTTAATTATTGCCTGTGATATAGAAAACTCTTGAGGAGGACATTTTTATAGTTTTGCTCCTCCTATTGATGTTTTGGCTTTTCTGATGTTCAAATATATTCTTTCTTTTCACAAATGCATAGAACCTTGGAAGGGACTGTCCTCTCAATGATGAGAATATTTCGTTAAAGAAACCTCCTCTGCTTTTTGCATCTGCAGCAAGCCATTCTTGGTTTCTACTAGTTTTTGCTTGTTGTGCCTCATGTAAGTGTGATCATATAGTGTGCAGCCTTCTGTATCTGGGCTTTTTCACTTGACATAAGGATCTTGAATTAAGTTTGTGTTACTGCATGTTTAGTAATTCATTTTAATTGCCAACTACTATTACATTATATGGGTGTATCAAAATAGGGTTAATTTCGTGTTGATGTACTTTTGGTTCTCTTTCGATTTTTGGCTACTGTAAATAAGCTTCAACATTTGTGTTAAAAAGTTTTTGTGGACCTATTTCTCTTAACTATACATTATGGGGGAAAAAGAGTTTGGCCTCTTCTATCTTCCAGAAGATTGTGTTTCTATTTTAATATTTACATTTTTTTTTTCAATTTTTTTATTGTTTAAATTTAACAATGGTTATATTACATATTTTCATCATCAGATCAGTTTAGATTAATACATATAGGTATATAAGATTGATCAAACAATTAAACAGTAACCCTTCTAAATCAACATTACTTTTTTTTTTCTTTTCCCCCTTCTTTTCTTTGAAAGTTGACATATTGCATATTCTCCTCACAATCATTCTATAGAGTGCAGTGTGTGGGCATGACCCACCTCCCTATTGATGTTGCATAGAAAAAAGAAAGAAAGAAAGAAAAAAAAAAAGGAAATAATATACTTTTCTTTGGACTTTTGATCCATTTCAATTTTAGTTTAGTGCATGTTGAGAAATGGGCCTAGGTTTAATCTTCACCATGTGGAAAGCCAGTTTTCTCAGCACCATTCTTTAAGGAGACTTTTTCTTCTGTGTTTGGTGCCCTTGTCCAAGAGAAAGTAGCTGAGTTTGGAGGTTATTTGGAATTTTCTGTATCTTCTGTTCTGTTCCACTGATCGTGGAGTTCTTAGCAATTTCTTTGTTAAAAATTTGTACATGAGTGAAGAGAAATTATTCTCCTTACAACAATATTAGAGTTCTTTAAGTGGTCAGATAAGACAAATTTTATTTTATCCCTCAACATTTTGTTTTTCCTTCATATTTTAGGGAAGGGTCTACAGGATATTCAGGGTTTCACTACTAGATCAGACTTTGTAGTGATCTGCCTGTTTACAGCCTCCCAAGAGCTGGGATTATAGGCGCATGCCACCACGCCCAGTCTCAACTGCAGTCTCAGTGCACCTGGAGGGGCGGGGCCAGCATGGCAGGCCTGGGGATCAAACTTCTGTCCCCTGTGCCTCTTTGCAGGCACTTTAATCCACTGAGCTATTTGGTTGGCATGTGTCTTTTCATTTTTTTTTTTTTTTTGTTTTTTAGTCATTTTAATGAGAATTCTCTTAAAGTTTTATTGTGATAAAATGCACATATAAAATTGACTCTTTTCACCATTTTTAGTCACACACTTCAGCAACAGTAAATATATTTATAGTATGTCTAGAACCTTCATCTTGCAAAACTCAGACTCTGTATCAGTTAAACTATCGCTCTCCATTGCTTATTCTCGTAGCCGCTGCCAGCACCACCCTGCAATCATTCTTAATGACTTGACTCCCATAAGTAGTCCATACATGTGGAGTCATAGTATTTTTCTTTTGTGGACCTTTCCAACTAGTGTGCTGTTGTCACTGATGTCAGAATTCTCTATCCTTTTAACGATGTTTGTAATATATATGCAGTGGATTTTTCAAATCTACTCATATCACTTAATGAATAGTTGAGTTCTTTTGGGTATATTCCCAGAAGTGGGGTTGCTGGATCACATATTAATTTTATTTTTAATGTCCTGAGAAATCATCACACTATTTTTCAGGTCC
>PVJA010045901.1:0-15466 GCA_004027025.1 Myocastor coypus | reverse complement strand
AATACTGTTGAAGACCAAGATGTTTCGCTACACAAAACTGCTGTATTTGTCAGAACTAAAACAGGGTGAGCACTTCCAAGATCATTTTGGGATTCTTTATAAATATTTTTAAACTGGGATGAATTTTTTATCAGCAAATAATGTGACTGTTTTCCCATTGTATTATCTCTATACCCCTGGGTGTCTCATTCTGTCAAAGTAAGCTTGAAGAACTAAAGCAAAAGGTAAAAAAAAACATAAGAGAAAAACGTACTCCATTATTAGTAGAAATACATTTGTCAAGTTTATAATGATAAACGAGAGAAAGAAAAGAGAACATATAAATGGACACCACAAGCGATGGTAGTGTCTTTTGAGTATGAGATCCTCCTAGTCATGTTTTTCGCAAATATAGCCCATTACCTAATTTAAAGATAGCCCTTGTTTTCCATATGAGTAGACCAACTGAATAATCATGCACCCTTTCATAATTAAAAATTACAAACTGGTAACTCTTTTATTTTGTCTTTTTGAGACAGGGTCTCGCTATGCATTATGCAGTTCAGGCTGGCCTTGTGCTCATTTTTGTAGCCCAGGCTGGTCGTGAATTTGCACCAATCCTCCTGCCTCAGCCTCCCGAGTGCTGGGATTACAGGCATGCGCCACCATGCCTGGCTCCCAAACTGGTAATGTTTTAAGCCAATTACATTAAATGCTTTTCCTGTCTGTCACTTCCTTCTCTTTATCTTATCTCCATCTCAGTTTTCTTTTGTATTTCACACTCTCTCTCCCTCAGTACAGCTCAATCCATAAGATAGAGAGATGAGACGTATTTATAGATATCCAAGTACATGATAGTACAGGTAAACAGAATTACATGCATATGGTCACACAAGATATGCACACACACACACACACACACACACACACACACACAAGCTGTTTCTCTACTACTAAAAAACGTAAATGCTTCTGAGCAACTATGTCCTGTGTTAAAATTGAAAATTTAAAAAAGGCAAATCTTTCATGGCAGCTGACCTAGACAGTGTTTCATTTAAAAAATTACTTTAGTTCGTAATCCATGTTATGTCATTCCTGCTCTCGGGCAGCTGAGCCTGCAATTGGAGTCCGAGTGTGGTGGCATATGCCTATAATTCCAGCACTTGAGAGGCAGAAAACAGGAAGATCACTATGAGTCGGAGCTGCATAGTGAGATCCTTCACACGTGTGCTCACATGTGCGCATGCATACACACATACACACACAGAATTACTTTACTTGACTGAAATAGATAGCTATATATTTTATTTTGTTGAACATCTTGAAGATACTCATATCAGTCTCTTTCATATGGCACTAAAATGTTTCCTGGTATGGGAACTGTCTCATTAATTTGTCTTTGATAACTCTTATGGTATCATATTGATAAATCTAAAGGTGACATTCTTCCTCATACTTAGCACTTTTGCAGTCTGTCTTCTTGTTCTCTTATTGGACTCTCATGCACCTAGCCAGGTAGATAACGGTACTGGGCAGTTTCATATTTGATTATCAGGCTTCCATATATTTCACTTATTATAGAGTAGTTTCATTCAACAGTCTATTTTCATGTTAGAGTCCTTATATTTTGTGGGTAGCTAACATTTGGACCCTATTGCCTTTGTGTAGGAGGTTTGTGACTCAGATTTCTAATAAATTACCCTCACCCCTAGCTAGGCTTGGCAGCACACAGTTGTGATCTTTGCTTTCTGGATCACCGAGGCAAGTGGATGACATGTTCAAACTCAGTCTAGGAAATTAATGACTTATACACATCCTTATAAAAATTACAAATTATAAAAAAGAGCTGGATATCGAGTTCCATTGTTTCAGGGGCAACCTCAGCCCTAATATGAGGGGAAATACTGTAATCAGCTCCAGACTTTTCACTTTTAGTTAGTTGCTTAGTCCATGTTGTGTTACCATAATAAAATGCCATGCACTAGGTAAATTAGAAGAAAAGAAACACATTATTCGTAGTTCTGGAGTCTGGTAAATCAAATCTCAAGGTACTGGCATCTGATGAGGACTTCTTGCTGCATAACACTATAGCAGAATGTAGAGGGGCAAGAGAGTCCAAGAGAGCGAGTATTCAGGAGAAGCATACACTTGCTTTTCATTAATAGTCCCTCCTCACCATAACTAACTTACTCCCATAGTAATGGCATCAATCGCTTAACAGTGCTACAGAGTCAGTTAACATCACCATGCACTTTGGAAGAGACGTTGTAATCTCTGCACCAATGCATCACTTTATTCCAGTGGCCAGATACTTTTTTTTCTCTTAGGACCCACTTCCTGGAAATCAAGCCTATTTTTCTTTAATCAAGCCTATTAATAGAGGTCCTATTTGATCAGAGATGCCACAGCTCACTTGAAGAGATAGGGAAGGTGACTGAATGTGAAAAATAGAGTCTTGCTCTAGGGATTTTATTTTAATGTTGTTTTTAGAAGACAAGCTCAAGATGAGCCAATTTCTTTTTTTTTCCTTTTTTTTGAGCCAATTTCATAAAGCAAAGATGATTATATTTGCCTTATCAGACCCAAGCATTTAAGTAATACAAATTCTAATTTACTTGCTAAACCTGGAAATAATGCTTTCATTTTTGTTTTAATTTAAAAAGTTTCAGAGGATTTTTTCCTATACACATAATGCTCTGCCTTTTTATTCCTTAGGGAGAAAAAACAATCTCATTTTCACTCCTTACTAATATACATAAATAGAGTAATTTTCCACAAGCTGGATATATACTTACATAATGAATAGTTGATTTTACTTTGTCACTCATACAACTGATTTTTTATTTGCATTGCTATGAAAAATATCCATATCAGTAAATTACCATTTAAAAAATTATCCTGACTTAGGCCAGTGAGACAAATCAGCAGTGTAAAGCGCCTGGTCAGGCAAGCTTAGATAACTGCAGGGACCCTGGTTAGATCCCCAGCACCATATGCTGCACCAGCCCCACCCCAGGGCAGGCTGAACTGGCCATAATATTAAAAAATGATCCTGACTTATGAAAACAATATCATTTCTTGTCTCTCACTGAAGAGAATATGAACTAATCATGTGTTAAGAAACACACTCTACATATACACATGCAAAATTTGAAAAATAGTTATAAGAAATTAGGAAGAGAAAAGAAGGATTAAGTGCTCCTTTCCACTAACCAGCAGAAATGAACAGTGAAGCTGTCCCAGCTGTCCTGCAGACATACATAGGTATATCACTTCCCCCGCTTCCTCTCTCTGCTGTCCTTCCTCTTAGTAATTCCCTCCATTTAAACAGATTCATTGTGTTTCCCAGTATCTACTATATCTTTCAGATTTTACTTACTCTTTCAGGTTCTTATACTAGCAAGAAAATACAGTGTTTGCACATATAAGTGTGATTTATTTCACTTAAATGTATTGTCTTTAGATCTAAAGAACTAATTTGAAGACAGTATTGTGCAATACAACAAATACTGTCAAATTCTTATTTTGTTTAGTGAAATTCGGTATCATTTCAAGTTTTAATTATCATTATTCAGTATTCTCTTTAAAAATAAAAATAAAATACATAAATAATAACAAATTTTTAAAAAAGGTATTCTACCACAGAAAAATTTTCATGTCAGATATAAAAATATATATGCATGCATATGTGTATGGATATATATATATATATATATATGCAGATATAATGTGTGAATTGATACAAACCTCTATAGTAATCATTATACATGAAGATGAAAATTGTGGATGTTGGTGCTATTTTACAAAGATATACAGGCTATCAGAAAAGATATAAAGAAAAGTATACATAAGTACCTATACATGTTCACACAATCAACATAGATATATATTGTTATGTCCAGTGGATCTAGGGTCTAGGGATTCTCAAACTCACCTCTGTCAGACTTGTCTTTCTCTGTGATATAGAAGGAGGAAGAGAAATTGGAAAAGATCTATGCAAATGGAAACTAATTTTATTGTCGTTATTGCAAGAGGAAGTGATAAAGAACCACCCAAAGGAATGAGGACACTGAGAGCTGAGATGCTGATTAATCTGGGGCTGCAATCCTGTTTCATAGAGTAGCAATTTCATTTCCATTTCCTTTTGTTTTGACACTTGATTGATTGGATACTGAGCTTACCGCTAGGAGTTTGGTCTTCTGAGCTGAGGGAAGTTTGGGTAGGGATGGAAACCTTCTCTAGGAGGGCCAGTGCTGTGTGCACTGAGGCAGGTGTCCAAGCTACAGGCTCTCAGTTTAGTGGAACTACACAGAAACCGGTCTCAAAACTACAGGCTGTTAACTTAGCTGCTTGCTGAGATGCAGACACTATATCCTTTTTACTTAAAAGGGTCCAGTACCCTCATCTGATTTTACCTAAGGATCCCAACTGCATATACACACATAGACCTGTGCTGTACATGTATATGTGTCTGTCTTAGTCTATATACCAGTTAATACAATAAAATTGTGTATTTAACCACATCCTGCAAGCGCTACAATAGGGTATCCTCATGGTTGGGTTCTGGTGAGGGCTCTGTTTCTAGCTTGCAAGTGGCTGTCAGCTCACATGATAGATACAAAGATCTCTGGGGTCTCTATAATGTCAACAGTTCTACACAGTTGAGACCTCAACCCTTGTGAGCACATTTATCTTTAATCATACTCATAAAGGCTATCTTAGTTACTTTTCTCTTGTTGCTGGGACTAATACCCGACACACAAAATGAAGGTAGGAAATGTTTATTTAGCTCACAGTTACCGGAGGTTTCAGTCCATATTCGGCTGGCTGCAAGGCTGAGTGGCACATGGCATAGAGCAGCAGTTCATGGCGGTGGAACAGCAACAATGGTGACAAAGTCAGTGGAACAACCAGGGGAGCACAGAGCAACAGCGTGAGTTTCTGTCTCTCTGTTTCTCTTTATATTACATTCAGGTCCTCTGCTTCAGCCTGTCTGCCTTAGGCTGCACCCATAATCCCAGAAGCACTCAGACCCATATTCCCATCAATACTGAAACACATAATCTCAGTGAATCATGAGTGAAGTTTCAAACTGTAAAAGTCCCCATCCCATGATTCCATGAGGCTTTTGGGAGACAACTGGACATAAATCATAACAAAGGCCTTATCTACAATATAGCCTCAAGGTATGGGCAGTTTGATGTTCAGTATACAAATTTGATGAGACACAAGTCTATTACAGAGTCAGGGAAGCTTACTTTGAAACTGAAATTATAATGCAACAGTTTTTTCATATTATTTTCATAACAGATCCACATAGGCAAATATTGTATAGGTTCTCTAGTGTAAGAACTCAAAAAGAAATAAAAACTGAAAGGTATAACAGACACAGTTAAATGCAAAGGAACAGAACTTAAAAATTTAATGACAAAGAGAAAGAAAGAAGAAAACTTAGAAAATAAGGTAGGGGCAAAAATTTATTTCTTTTTCATAGCAAGTATTAAAACATACAGAGGACATGATAATAATAAGCATTGATAATCTTCCCATCCTGTATTGTCATTTAGACATAATTGTCTAAAATTTTAATTTAAATTTATTATTTAGAAATATTATTTTACTAATTTAATTGAGACTTCCTGGCACATTAACTATTCTTATTATCCAAAGACAACCAAGATCTTTACTGGATGATCATTATTCTCTTCGCTTTTGGTACACTTTTCTTAGTATTGCATTATTTATACATTAACATTTGCCTATTAAAGTTTAATATCATTTTACATATTTAAAAATTTTATGTAAGTGCTAATATATTATACATATTCAGATGATTTCATCTTTGCTCACCATTATGTTTTGGGAATTTTCTTAGCTTACTCCATTAAATTATTCACTGATTTCTTAGCATTATAGCATTTGTATGTAAAGATACATACTTTTTCTATAGTTGTAATATTTTTCTTTTTATTATTTATTTTACTTTTTTTATTCTCGTTTTTTTAAAAGACTAAAATTAGCAGAAAAAAGGATAGAAAAACAGTTACAAGTAAGAGTATATATAGTATAGAATTTCAAAACCAGAAAAATTTAACAATGGTTATATTACATATTTTCATCATCGGATCAGTTTAGATTAATAGATATAGGTATATAAGACTGATTAAAACCATTAAACATTAACACTTTCTATAAAGAGTAATTTTTTTAACAGTTGACACTCTGTATATTGTCCTTACAATAGTTATACAGAGCACAGGGTATAGGCATGAGACATCTTCCAATTGATATTGGTGAGGAAAGAAAAAAAATAATTCTTCTCTTTGAACTAAGAAGAAGCAGATGCATACACAGTGCAGTCTTCCACAATTGCCGTGGGCCAGCAGTGAAACTGGCAACATTGGAGGCCAATGTTGATCCAAGCCTCCTACAGCTCATCACACCAATCTAGCTCTGTGTTTCATGCCTCGTAATTAAGTTTTTCCACTGGGTGATCAAGGGCAAGTTAAAGCAAGACCTGTAGAACAAAATATTCATCTTTTGTAGCTTCCAAGGTCAAATCCCCTCAGGATTAACTTTGGAACCATGAATAGTGCTTTGTAGAACTGTTGTTGTCAGTGTCAGCCTTTGGAACGAATCATGTCCATTGCTTGACCAATTTGCTTTCTGTGTAAGCCTGAGAGAATATTTTTTTTCTGGGTGATTCTCCTTAGACACACTATAGTTCATTTATCCCTTTTCTCTGAGGTCCCATAATCTCTTTGATCAGAAAATCTGAGACATGTCTGAGTTATAGGATATTAAGGCACAGGTTCTCTTATGTCCTGAGTCCTTACTAACCTTGAAGGGCTAGGGCCAAAATATTGGCTATCCTCATAGCCGTTCTTTTTCTCCAATTTTTGGTTTGTTAACTTACATTCTCAACCCTCCAGCAGAAAAGCTTTATGATACTATTACTCTATAACATAATTTTGTATGTCCTTGAATTTCCAAGTGTCTGAATAAAAATTGTGTAACTGCTTATATCACATTCTATGGAGAGTTATTAGAATATCAATGATTGTCAGAAAATATCAATCCCAAGCTAAGTCAAAGATGTTTGATATTCAGAAAGCCAGTGATGATAAGCTCAATTACCTATAGTTGTAATTTTAATATTTAAGAGTTTTCTACTTTTCGGAATTATGAATAATATTGATGTCTGAAGCATGTAAGGTGTACCAGAGAATATATAAGTGTCAGAGAATATGTAGGTGATAAAAGTGAAAGAGAAATTGCTAGATCAACCAATATATGAATTTATTCAATTACTAGATATTGCCAGATTATCTCGTAAGGTGCTTATTTACACTCCTCACTGCAGGACTTCAACATTATCAATGCTACATTTATTTATGTATGTATGTATGTATGTTTGTATGTATGTATGTATGTATGTATGTATTCTAAAGAATGCTCTATAGGGTATTCGAGGTCTCGCTACTAGATCTTACTGATAGTGATCTGTCTGTTTGTAGTCTCCTAAGAGCTGGGATTACAGGTGTGCACCACTATGCCCTGTCTCAATGGCCATCACAGTGCACCCCAGAACCTGGAACAGGGCAGGCCTGAGGATTGAACCCCTGTCCCCTGTGCTCGTTTGCAAGTGCTTTAATCCATTGAGCTATTTGGCCGGCCCTGCTACACATATTTAGAAATACTAAGCATTGTCAAATATGATTTAGTTGATTATTTAACTGATTATTTCCTTAATTTAAATTTCCTGATCATTAAGACATTTAAGCCTCTTTATATCTATCTTGGCAATTTATCTCGTTCCATGATAGTGTAATATTTAAAATTTATCAATTTTGTTTCTTTTCTGTTCTTCTCAATGTTGAGCTGTTCATTATTTTCATGCAATTCAATCCACTGAAGTTGCTTATATATTACAAATATCTCCCTCATAACTGCTGTATGTCTTTTTTGTGGTTTCTACTTAAGATTTTTAAAATCTCAAGCAGTTTAATATTACCTCTAACTTTGTGACTTGTGCATTTATGCATTGCTTAAGAAAAAATTTGCTTTTCCAATGTCACAATTGTATGATCACAAGGCTGTGTTTAAAAAATTTCACAGGTAATTTTTATATTTTGGTAGTTCTGGAGATAGAATCCAAGGTCCTTCACACACTAATAGGTGTTTTACCACTGATCTATATTCTCAGCATAGATATAAATATAGATGTCATGTAGATTACATATAGATATAAAATATATGGCATTTTATTTATGCCTATAAATTATTTTCATCATTTCTGACCCTGTTTAATCTCTATTACTTCCACTCCCCCCATTTTCTTCTTGTCCAATAGTCTCACTTTTGTTTTCTATTTTCATGACATTTTTTAGATTCTAAATATTAGGAAAAACATGCAATATTTGTCTTTTTGAGTCATCTTATTTTGCTTAGTGAGGTGAATTCCAATTCCATCCATTTTGCTACAAATGATGTATTCTTCTTTATGCTTGAGTAACATTCTATTGTGTAAATATATTGCATATTCTCTTCACCCGTTCACATTCACTTCTGCTGATCAATATCTTGCCAATTGTGAGCTGTGCCCCAGTAAAACTGAGTGTGCAGATATCTTTTTTAATTATTATTTTGGCCGGCTTGTACTGCCCTGGGCATGGAGCTGGTGCAGCAAGTTGTGCTGGAGATCTAACTGCAGTCCCTGCAGTTGCCTAAGCTTTCCTAAGCAGTTGCTTTAGACCGCTGAGCCATCTCACTGACTCCAGATATCTCTAACATATACTCACTTTGGCAATGTGCCAAGGAAGGGTACACCTGGGTCAAATGATATTTCCATTAATTGTTAAGGAACTTTGACACTCATTTTTATAAAGGCTATACTAATTTCATGTCACTTTCAAAAGTTTGTAAGTGTTCACCTTTCCCTGTTTTATGGGTACTTTATGATTTAATTTCATATGTACAGATGATCTGGTTGTAATCATTTCCTATTTGCAGTTAGGTTGCGAACTATTTTATTCTTTCATGTGGATAATTAGTGATACAAATACTATTTGTTATCGAAATTTTTTTGCGTACTAATTTCTAATAACATTCCTTTAATAGATACAGTTCTACATATATTGATCAATTTGTACTATTTAGTTCTCTACACATGCATAAATACAAAAATATAAGAGTATCTTTATTATTTTGTAATAAATCTTGATGCTACATTAGACATACCTGCTTGCTTTATTTTTCAAAATTTTCTTTTTTGCATTTAAATATGATTTCCATTTTAAGAATTGCTGGTGAAATTGTAATAAAGAAAGTCAATGAGTACATGAAAAAAAGTTCAAGCACTTTAGGAAATAGAAATTGCACAATCACTGAGATTCCATCTTACTTTAGAAGGAATGTTGAAAAAGGCTGAACTTTTTTTTTTCATGTACTTACTGACTTCTTGTACTTCTTCGCAAAAATGTCTTTTCATTTCAGTTGTTCCAGAAAGAATGGATATCATAAATCAAATAATAAGGAATGCTTGTGAGGCTATAGTGAAAAGGAAGCTTTTTATACTATTCATGAGAATGTAAATGAATATAAACACTTTGTAAATCAATATGGATGTTTTTAAACTGAAAACATCATACTACGTTAATATATATGCACCCATGTTTATAGAAACACTGCTTGTCATAGTTAATTTAATTTTATTTTATTTATTTATTTATTTATTTTGGTCTTTTTGAGACAGGGTCTCACTATGCAGTTCAGGCTGGCCGTGAGCTCACTTTTGTAGCCCAGGCTTGTCTCGAACTTGTACCAATCCTCCTGCTTCAGCCTCCCGAGTGCTGGGATTACAGGTGTGTGCCACCACACCCGGCCTATGTCATAGTTAATTTTAGAAACAACCCAAAGGCCTATCAGTTGATGAATGAATAAAAAAGATCTCATATTTTCATACAATGACATATAAATCACCTATAAAAAGATAGACTTGAGGTTTCTATAGGTAAATGGATGGAACTAGAGACCATACTCAAAAATAAAATAATTCAGAACTATGCATATAAACATCATATTGTCTCCCTAACATAAACATTTGAGAGTAAATAAAATTTTAAAGATATGGAAAAACTGTTCAAAGAGAAGAAACAACTGGGAAGAGGAAACAAAGAAAAGAAAGAAGGGAAAAAGAAATATATATGTAAATACACAGGATAGCTTGTGTACTTGTACTGTTTATTTCTACTTGCCTATTTAAAGAAGCAGTTAATACTTAATGTTTTCTCTTTTTAATTTTTTTGATCACTTTTGTAAGCTTACATATGGTAATCTCAACAACTAATTTGATGACAACCATATGCAATATAACAATCATTGTTGAATTCCTATCACTTCGTTTAGTGAAATTCTGTGTTGTTTTTTATTTATTTTTTTTACTATTTTTTCTCTTCAAAAATAAAAATAAGGGGCTAGGGAGATAGCTCAGTAGAATAAGCCCTTGCTTGCCAAATGCAAGGACCTGAGTTCAATCCCTAGTCCCGCAAAAAAATTAAAAATAAATAAATAAATAAATAAAAATACTCTGAAATTCCATTTCACCCACTCATACCCTTTTTATGTATCTTCACCAAAGACAAAAGACATCATATTATAGTACCTTTACAACACAAGAGCTAAACCTTGTAAGTAGGGTATATATTTACCAACAATGAATTAATATTGTATTTATATACAATGTTTATATACAAGGGAGTATTACTTTGCCATAAAAATGGAAAAGCTTAAGTCTTTTGTAGGAAAATTGATGCAGCTTGAGACCATGTTTAATGAAATAAATCCATTATTATATTTGATTTCAGAAAGTTTTATAACTCTAGAATTTTTGCAGTTTTCTTTTATTACATGCTAGCATTTGTTTTTCTATTCTAAACTGTTTCTTGGGCCTGGCCGGATGGCTCAGTGGTCTAAAGCCCCTGCTTGGGAAAGTTTGGGTGGCTTCAGGGACCTCGGTTTGATCCCCAGCACCACATGCTGTTCCATCCCTGCCCTCAGGGCAGGCTGAGCCAGCCACAAAAATAAATTAATAAAAACAAAAGTTTGGAAACAAGAAAATAAAATAAATCTTAAAATAAAATAAAAGAATAAACTATTTTTTAAAAATTATATTGTATATTTTTATTACTAACACATAATAACATATTATTTTATGTATTATGCTGATTTTCATATACCTGGTTGTGCAATTATTTCTTATGATAGGCTTTGTGTAAATTAAGTTTGTATAAGCTTTTATTACAAAATAAAATAACTCAGAGGACAGTACAAACAAGTATATGTTATAGTCCTTAATATGCACAAACGATTTCTTTACTAGATAGTACTTAAATAACTTTCCTGAAGCCATCCACATATACTCACTATCCAGTAAAGACATAAAAGATAGAATTAGCATTCAGGTAAGACAGTGGGTTCAAAGCAATTAAGAAATAAAATAGGAAACAAAATAACCGTCATAATGACTAAAACAACCATATCTGAAAAGATAGCAGGATGAACCAGACAAATGCAATACATTAGGACAAACCATTGCAAGCATAATCACATTAGTACTGTTGGCATTTATGAAGGAAAAAACAAAGATAAGACAAAGTGATTTCTGTTGGTTGTAAGAACACAGTAACTCAAAAAAAATTTATGTGTACTTGCCAAACATTTTGGCAGACTGATCTTAGGATAATGTGGTAGCACAGGAAGTTCAAGGCCACTAGGCTTTAGCACCTAGTGAGAGCTTGTCTTCAAAGAGGGAGAGAGGGAAGGGAAGGAAAAGAAATCCTTAGTAAATCTAGTAGTCATGATCTAATGTGGTGGTGGTAAGAGTAGGAAAACCGTAGTAAGATACTGTAATTTTCAGATGTCCCACATTATGAGAAATATTGAAGCAAATTAAATGAAAGTAAATGGGCAGACACATTGTAAAAATAGTTACATTAAATAATCATATTTTTAAAAGAAAAATTGCAAGAATAACCATAAATCTTTCAAAAGAAGGATCAAAAAGTAAAAATAGTTCCACAAGACATTATAGCATAGTAAAAGACTCTTAACTAAAATATGACACTGTACATGAGTAGAAAAACAAAATACTATTCCAAAATAGATTTGTAAGTTCAGCAATAGGTGCAATTTTCTATAAAAGTGTCACACAAAATAAAATGTAACCTAAATCAGTGAATGAAAATGAACTTAGAAATAAATGATTTTCAGATAATGAGTTAGACTCTCCTTCATAAATGTCAACATCACTGAGGTGTTTCTGTTTGCAATGGTTTGTCATAATTTATTGCATTTATCTGGTTCATCCTGCTATCTCTTCACTTATGATTGGTTTAGTCATTATCAGTTATTTTTCCCCTTATTTAATTTTTTAATTAGCTTATAACAAATAATATCATACGGAAGAAAAGTATGTAAGGATGCATTCTATTAAAATTAAAGTGTATTTTGTGAAGTATAAATAAAAATATAATGCAATAAAATATCAATAAATTTGACTGCATTAGTTATAACTTGCAGCAGAAAAGTAGAATTATTCTTGAGATCTCGATTTAAGCATGGAGGTCATACACTCTCATATTTTGATTATTTTCATATCAATATTAAATTTTCCCTTAAAATTTTAAGCATATTTATTTACAATTTCTCAACTTATCTATAGTCTCAATGTACATATTGATTTTTTGCAGCTCACATACATTTAACTGTACATATTTTTGTGGAAAATACAAAAATCTTACGTACACATACGCACACATCCTATCTTCCTTTATATTTTAATAATTACATCTATCATATCTGTATATAAGTTCCCTAATCAAATGCTAATTTTTTCTCTAGCAGTTATCAATTAATAGTTATTTAAAAACCCAAGAGAGAAAAATAGTGCAAGCAGGAAGAAGGGTCAGTGGTTCAACACCCGGGCCTGCTGTGCCTGCTGCTGTCCTGGCTATGTCCCTGGGGCACACTGAGATAATAACTAAGACTGGGCGTGGTGGTACGTGTCTGTAATGCCAGCTCTTGAGAGGCTGTAAATGGCAGATCACCGAGTCTGATCTAGTAGTGAGACCCTGAAAACCCTGTAGACACTTCCCTAAAAAATAGAAAAAAAAATCTTAAAAGAATAGAAAAATAGCTACTGTTTTTGTACATATTTCCAATGCTCTTTATTCATTGGGGCAGGCATATTAATTTGTACAATGTCATTTTCTTTACTTGAAAGAATTTTAGCATTTCTTTTAGTAACAATATTCTGGTAATAAATTTTACTAGCTTTCATTTATGTAAAATGTTTTCTTTTTTTTTTTTTGGCTTTTTAAGACAGGGTCTTGCTATGCGGTTCAGGCTTTCCTTGAGCTCACTTTTGTAGCCAAGGCTGGTCTCGAACTCACACGATCCTCCTGCCTCAGCCTCCCGAGTGCTGGGATTACAGGCGTGCGCCACCATGCCCGGCTTGTAAAATGTCTTCTATCTGACCATGAATTTTAAAGGTGATTATTTTTCCTTCAATTAGTAATTGTAAGTGAAATTATCCCCATTACTTTAAAGATACCATTTCGTTTTCCTCTGGCCTCAGGCTCCCAAGAAAGACTCCTAGGATGTTATTAACTATGTCATTGTTGCTCTGTATGTCATGTGTCACTTTATTTCTGCTGATATCATGTGTTCTTGTAGTAACATAGAGATAAGAATGAAATCCAGTTGGTGTCTAGATGTGGTGAGACATGGACCGGAGCCCAGGGAGGGCTGCCTTCTGTTGCCTGAGATTCCCGTAAAGCTGGGGCTCAAGGTTGCGGATGGCTGCTCATCCAGTGGGTGCCCTGTTCTTTGTTTATGTGCTACGTGACACAAATGGTTGCCTCCTCCCCTTCTTAATGTATTATTTGTTAGCATTTGCGTGAGTTACATGTCTGGAAGCATTTGTGTGAACTATGTGTCTGTTAGTATTTGCATGAGCTACGCATCTGTTAGTATTTGCGTGAGCTACGTGTCTGCAATATGCTGTGTCTATTGAAGTAGTGACGTATACTCCTTAGCCATATTTTTAATGATAAATAAAAAGAAGAACCTTCTGAGGCTCTGGGCTCACTGAGGAAGAGAAATCTCGGTGAGTCCTCCAAAGCTACATTAATCAGGTCTTCCCGTCATTTCTTTTGGCACCGGACCAAAAATTGTACATATTCTTTATTTCAACAATTTTTAACATACTTCATGTGGATTTCTTTGTGTCTGTTCTATTGGTTTAGTGTGCCTATACATAATGTCCTCAATTTTAGAAAGTTTTAGCCATTGTGTATTCACATATCTTTTCCTTTCTTATTTGATCTCCTCTTTCTGGTTTTGAAATTACAAACAATTGGACATTTTGTTACTTTGTGAAAGGTCCTTGGGTGCTTTATATTTCTAAATCAGTTTGCTCTTTTTTTTTAATGAGACTGAGGTTCAAACTC
The DNA here is from genome assembly GCA_004027025.1 of Myocastor coypus. NCBI lineage: Eukaryota > Metazoa > Chordata > Mammalia > Rodentia > Myocastoridae > Myocastor > Myocastor coypus. The sequence goes on along the minus strand of PVJA010045901.1, from coordinate 977 downwards.
ACAACCTTGCGCTTGCCAGGCAGGCACTAGCATCACAGAGCTATCTCCCCAGTCCCAGTTCGTTCTGATTTGCATTGATAATTTGTATTAATTTAGCCTCAAATTCCCTTGTTGCATTCTCTATTGTGTTCATTTCTAGGTACGCATGCATACATTCCCAGTGAATTCAATTCATATATGATAGTTCTCATTTGTGTTCCTTTTTTAATTTTACGCTCTTGATATTTACACATGTTTATTCATTAATACTAATTTTTACTTTGCTGACAATCGTAGTAACAACCCTTAAAATCCTTCTGTGGCACTTCTGTTTATTGAGTTTATCTCAAGGGTAGAGCCCTTCATTTCATTTATTTATTTAGTTATATGGAAAAATAAAACAAAATAATAGGAGAATGAGAGGGGTTTGTCCTAATAGTATTTAGAGCCTGTTAACTTAAATTTCTCTTCTTCATGTATTTCATTTCTGGAGCTTTCTTAGTGCTAATAATTCTAGATTGCATCCTAATATTATTGTCGTAAAATCACAAATATTCTGAACTCCATCATATTTGTCTGGAGTACTCTCGGTCTTGGTTTCATAAGAAGCTGCCTTTTCTGAGCTTGAGATGGAAATTCTGAGGTATGTATATATATCTATTTAGATTGTCTGTTTTAGATCTTTTACTTTTAGATGAGGTTCTCCAAGTCTATTTGAAGCATGTATGGATCTAGACTTAGTTGAAAATATGATGAACAGAATTTTCGAATCCCTTCTCTGGCTCTTTCTCTTCTTCATCTCCCACAATCTCTTAATTGGCTGCAGATATCTGGCTTCAAATTTTCTGTTTGTCTTCCAGAGAAATTTTCGTTTTCCCTTCAGAGCCTGAACTTCTGCTGCTCTGCCACATGGGTAACATTTAATGTCAACCCCAACTGGTAAAACTAAGGAACTTTAATTTGAAAAGCTACTCTTTCGCATTCTATTGAGATTTTTG
>PVJA010045900.1:0-15407 GCA_004027025.1 Myocastor coypus | reverse complement strand
AACAATTGTGAGGACAATATGCAATATGTCAACTTTCAAAGAAAAGAAAGGGGAAAAGAAAAAAAAAGTAATGTTGATTTAGAAGGGTTAATGTTTAATTGTTTGATCAATCTTATATACCTATATGTATTAATCTAAACTGATCTGATGATGAAAATATGTAATATAACCATTGTTAAATTTAAACAATAAAAAATTGTAACTTGAAAAAAAAATAAAGTAAAAGACAAATATCAACTACAAAAAAAAATCTTGTATGCTTACATCTGGTAATCTTTTTTTTTTTTTTTTTTTTTTTTTTAGGAAAGGGTGTATAGGGTGTTCAGGGACTCACTGCCAGATAGACTCCTAGTAATCCACCTATTTACAGCCTTCCAAGAGCTGTGATTATAGGCATGCACCACCACAGCCAGTCTCAACTACCATCTCAGTGCACCCCAGGGGCAGGGCTGGCATGGCAGGCCCAGGGATCGAACCCCTAGCCTGAACACCTGCTTGCAGATGTTTTAATCTACTGAGTTATGTGGCCTTTTTTATATCTGCTAATCTGAAAAACAAATTTCATGATTATAATATGTAGTATAAGAACCATTATTAATTGTCTAGCCTTCTTTTGAAATTCTATACCATTTTTATTGTTTTGGTTTGCTTTATTTTTGTCTTTTTTCCCCTGCTATTTGTTTTTTTCTCTTTAAAATAAGATAAATAAATAAAATGAGAACAATGATATTCTCTGTCTCATAGGTTTGTTCTATTTTTTTTTTCTTGTCTCAGAACTTTTGTTTGTCTGTTTATTCATTTTTATGGCCAGCTCAGCCTGCCCTGAGGGCAGGGCTGGCACAGCATGTGGTGCCGGGAAGGAACTGCAGTCCCTGCAGCTGCTTAAGCTTTCCTAAGCAGGCACTTTAGACCACTGAGCCATCCTGCCAGGCCCAGGTTTGTTATATTCAAAGAAATGACACTATAAAAGCATTGTAAATGATGCCCAGTACAAAATCAGGACTCAGTAAGTGCGGATGTGACCAATATTAATTGAAATATTTAATCTTATACCTAGGATAGCCACAGTTATCGATGCCTTATAAGTATTCCCAGTTTCTTCCAACTCTTGAATGGCTATAAGCCTAATCATTAGGATTCTCCCTAGTGATGTTCAGTGTATTTTTCAGTGATATTGAATGTTACTATCTCACTAAGAATGTGCTAGAGAAAATTCAGCAAAACAAGTTTTTTAACAACTTGTTCAAAGTGCTACCAACAACCAAAAAATCTTGCACTGAATTTTTGTGCTGGACTTAGTGTATTTAGTTTAGAATATCTAAGCTCCATGCTGGAAGTAGGATGCCCCATTCTAAGATTGTGAAGACTCAAAAGCCCACATGTTAAAAGTGCTTCGGTACACTTCACAGGGCCCCAACCCACATTCCAGCATGTGTGCATAATTGCCTCAGGTGCTGAGGGAAAACACAGTAGACAACGAGTCACGATTATGGAAGCAACATGAAAGTACTAATAAGAAAGAACTTCCCATGAGACATTCCCATATCAGAAACTTACTGTTCCCCATGATGTGTGCTGACGTGGTTACATGCTAAGACACAAGAGGACCTCTCATGTCTTCACAGGGTGTTTCCACTGGCAGGCCCCTGAAGGGTTTTAGCAGTGCATGCAGGCACATGACAGACATGATTTCAGTCAATGAGAAATGGAAGCAAGTTGCTCTTCACCTTCTCCTACCCACCCCACCCCTCTGAATTATCTCTTGTTAAACTGCCAAAATTATGAACTTCAGAAAACACTCACACTCCACTGGCACTTATATATTCAAGCTGTTATTAACAACTAGTCAGACACCTAATATGCCTTGCGTTCCTATGTGTGTCCTGATGACAGATGAAGCTAAACAATTTTCTTTACGCTGTCTTCTGATATTGCTATTCAATAACACTCACAGCAGAACAGGACAATTCATCCCAGTGAAGTAAAAGGCAATGCATATGATATTATCATAAAAGAAATGCACTTTAGCTTAGAGACTCTGGCTCTTCCACTGGCCACGACTTCTGCCATTAAAAAAAAAAATTAAAATAAAAATTCTCTTCTGCATGTGAGGTGTACTTCCCAATAAAATTTCATACACACTATCTTGTAAACCTTTTCAATGATCTTAAAGACACTTAACATCTAAGATTAATCTCTGAACTACCTCAAGGCTACATTCTTGGTCTCAAGAAGAATCTCAATTTTTTTTTTAAGAATCTCAAATTTGAAGGAAAAAATTGTAGCAAAATACATAGTCTTGACCAAGCCTAGAAACTCTACTACTTTGTTATTATGATTTTGTACCCCTCCTTTCAGGAATGGGAGCATTCCAGGAAACAAAAGCCATTTTTGATGACACATACTTTTGGTTTTCTATCAATGGTTTTCACTTAGCTCTCTTTTGTTCTAATAGAAAGCTAATATTGGTGAATTTGACATGTCTGAGCCAGTGCTAGATAGACCCTAATCTCTTTGGGGAGAGACTGACTTTTAAAAATCCACTATGGCAGGCTTTTCCCTCTCCCTATGCTTAGAACCTGAGAGACTCATTCTGCAACTTTAGAATTAGAGAGGGACTGTCTATGAAGAGCGTCATTCTTGGTTCACACTGGCCAACGCCTGGTGGGCTTTGGGTACCATTTTCACACATGCTTCCTGTCCTGACTTGAAGGCCACATGCTATCGTGGCCTGCAGTGTGCAAATCATTGACTCCTTTGGGGTTATTGACTTACATCCAGCCACTGTCAGGAGGGTTCATGTGGCTCTGAGATGCTGTCCATGAGTCTGTTGCTAGACTTGTCTTTCCACCAGGATTACTCATGTCTTTTAAGTGACAATGACCCTGATTTTACATCTTCTTACATTTTTCTCAACTTTATTAACAGTTTAAAAATCCATGCTGCATTTTCTTTATTTTCAAAGTCCACCTTTTAAAATTTCAAGGAAATGGGCCAGGGATATAGCTCAGTGGCTCAAGTGCCTGCAGGGCAAACAGGTCCTGACTGACTTCAGTTCACACACACACACACACACACACACACACAGAGGGCCAGGGAGATAGCTCAGAGATGTGTCTACCTGGCAAGTACAAGAACCCATGTTTGACCCCAGGTAATGCATGCCAGGCTGCCATGGTGGCAATGCTTGTAGTCTCGATGCTGGGAGGCTGAGACAGGACAATCACTACAAGTCCAAGCTGTGTAGCAAAACCTTGTACCAAATAAATAAGCATGCAAACAAATGATTTAAAAAAAAAAAAAAAAAAACACTTTTTTCCAAGGGAAAAGAGGCTATCCTTCCAGAAGGCTCAGCTAAATCAAAAGATTTCCCTGACTTTCAAACTTACAGTTTATGTGATATAGAGCTCGATAGATATAGATAGACAGACAGATATCTTAGTCTCCTTAGTCAACTGTTACACCAGTAATATGTAAGCATTAGACATTTGGTCTCAAGGATCAGAATAGCAAATTTCAAATCTCAGCATAAGGGGGCCTTCATGTTAGCTCAGAGGTTTGATCACTTTCACAGGCAATCCCAGTCAGGTGCAGGGGACAGTGGTTGAATCCCCATAGCCACCCTTAAGGCCACTTGAGCCAGCTAAAAAAAAAAAAAAAAAAAAAAAAAAAAAAAAAAAAAAAAAAAAAAAAAAAAAAAAAAAAAAAAAAAAAAAAAAAAAAAAAAAAAAAAAAAAAAAAAAAAAAAAAAAAACCTTTCTAAAATCTCAGTATAAATATTTCCCAGCTACCAATCTCTCATTACTTTTTCTGAAAAAAAAAATGGACTTGATAAAGTTCCCTGTCTCAAAAAAGTTATTTAAAAATGTTATTAAGACTGAATAATTTATGGACTTCGTGCAATGTTTTCCATGTGTGTAGAGCTTAAGAGCCTAACTGGTGGCTATCTTTACTATTAGCGTCATCAAAATCATAATTACTAAAGCTAAAATATTTATTACCATAGCTAAGAAGCCAAAAATTTGACTTAGAGCTATGCATGGAGTAAACCCTTGTAATCTCAGTGCTCTGGAAGGCTAAGGCAAGAGGATGCAAAGTTCAAGCCAAGCCTGTGCAATTTAGGGACTTAATGAGGGCCTGTATCAAAATAAAGTATAAAACTGAGCTGGGAACATAGCTCAGTGCAACCACAATGGTTTCCACCCCTAGAGGATTTTCAGCTTAGAACAGTAATCTAAAGCCTACATATGGAAATTGATCCTATGGTAGTGAATGAAATGTAATGTCTTTCTAATCAATATTTTATACAACTTAGATTCGATTAAACATAAATTGTTATGGTAACTAAGATAGACCTACTAATGGACAGTAGGCTACAACTCTTACACATGTATCTAGATTTAGGTTAGTGAATCTGAAAATCTATCATCTGAAAATTCAATCTAATCTCCTCCATGAGATCTCTCACTGATCAACACCCTCTATCTTGCTGCAGATTCAAACCACCCTTGCACGATAGCTCTCAAATAAAACTCAATGTGATTGCTCTCCTTTGAAGTAGCACCATCTTTCCGTTCCTCACATGCTACGTATTTTATCACATTTTGAATTCTTGTGAGATTTTCATTTTTCTGCTCTTCTCATCTGGGTTATTTTCCCCAACTGATTGCTCTTTTCTGATACTATCTATTGCCAAGCTTTGTACTAAGAAATTTTCAAATAAATGCTATCGAATTGCATTTAGAAAGCCGTCTCCAGGAGCGATTGCTGAATTCTAGTGGAAAAGATGATAAGAATGCTGAATGGGCTAAGTGCAGTGAATCATACACTTGCCGTGTTGTGACTTGGAGAAATCTGCAACGTTTTCATCTTAAGAGGTGTGCCATCTCAGCTGGCTATACAGTGGAGTAATTGTGAGAACTATAGATACATTTAAAGTGCTTGCAGCACAATATCTAGCTCACAGAAATCCTTAATTTATAGTAACTATTAAGCCTGGAAAAGTAATGCAAATTATTATTATACAATTTAGAGCTTTGCTGAGATGAATCATTTTGATTGAAATTGTCTGACTAGGAGGCTGCCAGTCACCTGCTCTAGATGTCTCCATCCAAATCTCCAAAACTTGTGCCTGTTAATTACATCAAAAGCCACTCTAGAGGTGGGATTAAGGATCTGGAAGTGAAAGACTATTTTTCGTTATCCACATAAACCTCAGATAATTGCAAAAGTCTTAATGTAAGAAACGACAGTCAGATCTATGAAAACAGAAACAACACAATGTGAGGATAGTGAGGTAAGGCCTGCAGGCAGACCCTTGAAACTGAAAGAGCAAGAAAATGGATTCGTAGGGTCAACCAGATAACCCAGCAGATTAAAGCATCTAGTGGTAGATGCAGGGGCCAGGGGTTTGAGCCCTCACAGTGTGCTGGTGCCACCTCCAGGGTATGCTGAGACAGCAATTGAGAATGGGTGTGGTGGCGCATGCCTGTAATCCCATTGTTTGGGAGGCTGAAAACAGGAGGATTACTATGAATCCAATTTGCATAGTGAAACTTTGTAGACCCTGTATTAAATACATTTTAAAAAAAAGAAATAGATTCTTCCTCCAACATTTCTGAAGAGCCAGACTATGAACACCTTCAATTAATTCCAGTAGGTTGTTTGCTTCTGACCACAAAGGCTCTAAACAATAAAACCACTTACTGTTCTCTTGTTTTAAGACACTGAATGTATAGAAATACACTACAGGGATGATAAGAAAATAAATACAGAGCCTATGTAGAAAAACTGAAAGTATTACTACTTTAACAATGAATTTAGCACAGGCCTGTTGGCAGATTTCTGTAATCGCAAAACTCTGAGAGGTAGAGAAAGGAGGATTAGGAGTTTGAGCGCTACTTGGGTAATTTAGGCAGCTTAGCCAGATCCTGCCTCAAAATAAAAAATAAATAAATAAAAATAAAAATAGGCTGCAGATGTAGCTCATTGTGTAGGCGTTGGACTCAGTGCTCAGTGTGGAGAAAATGTTTATTTGTTACATAGCTAAACAAACATGCCATATGATCAAGCAGTTCCACCATTGGCTACATATCCAAAAGAAATGGAAACATGAGGTTGTGTACATAAGCCTTCAAAACAGATTTATTCATAATAACTAAACACTGATAATATCTAAATATTCATCAATAGTTAAATAAATAAAAATTATGGTGCACTTATACAGTAGAATACTGCAGCATAGAAATAAAAAATGAACTACTGATATAGCAACATGAGCAGATCTCTAAAATATGCTGGCTAAAGTCAGAAACAAAAATGTATTCATCATTACAAGTTCTTGACAAAGAAAAATTAATCTATAACGGTAGAAATCAGATCAGTGGTTGCCTAGGAATCTGGGAACATTGGTTGTAAAAGAACATAAGGTGTGATGAAGGAAGATTTTTACATTTTAATGGTGGTTCTGGATCTGTGAGGATTCAATCATAAGAAAACTCAATGAATGCCCTGGCAAACCAATGACTGCACTATAGAACTCAAAAATGCAGATATGAGTCTCTCCTACACTCTCACAAACTTGTTAATTCCAAATGTTTCCACCTACTTTCCAAAAGGTAGGACAGAAAATTTGCATGAACAAATACTTGCTTACAAAACTGAAAATTCAAAACATGTAAGACACCAAAAGGTATTATTGAGAGGGAAGACATTGTCCCTTTGAACAAGCTATATACTTATGTTGAACCATGGGTAATTATTCTCTGTGCATATTTTTAAAAACTCAAATAACAATTTTGAGAGATTAGACCTAAGGAAGCTTCATTCTGTAGCCAAGCATTAAAGTAAGAGATACACTCTTTTCTAACATATGTGTATATATATATATATATATATATATATATATATATATATATATAGTTATATTCACTAATATATATGTATATATAGAGAGAGAGAGAGTCTACTTTGCCAAAGTAGACTTCAAAAATTAGAGTAGAATAGATATTATTTTACTCTGTCAATTGACTTCCAAGGCAGTATATATTTAAAAGTATTTTTACATACAAAATGCTGTCGATTTAAAACACCCTGCATATATTTACATTCCAAATCAGTGTCACTTTCATCATATGTTGCCATAGTAGTGTTTCTTCTGTAGTGAATTTAAAAAAAGAGCAAAAACAGGGTATTCTTAAGCAAGCAGACTCTGACAAGCTGCTCTGCACAGCTTAAGCTCATGTTTTTGATTAATTCAGGTAGCTATAATTATCTGAAATGGAATCCAGATATAGCCAATTCTGATTCAATTCAGGTCATTTCTTGCAATCTTCCTCCAGTGACTAGATAAAATAATGGCTTTAGCAACTGCTTCCCTGTTTGGGTCAGGGTAGTAGCAATCAGATAAGGGCTCCTGGAAAGATGGCTCGCACAGATCACAGCGTTCACGTGTGCTATCTTCTACTTCTTTGCGTGTAGCTGCCCTAACTGACCCAAGGAGTAGAAGGTTTGGGGAAACCTGAAGCATTTGTGTCCTTCTCGCTTTTCTCTTTTGATTAGCTGGAAAATAAAGAAATTTAAACTTAAACAAACAAAAAAGAGATTAAGCAAACAGAGAGGTAGACTGTAGAGATGCAAAGGATCTGAAGAATGGGGAAGAGGCCTTGGCAAGGGGAGGGGTATAAAAATGATTAGGCTGGAATAGGTATGGATGCCCCAAGGTGAATGTATCACAAACACATAATAGAAAAAATTAAAAATTAAGTGGACTATTTTAGTTCTGACAGGCTGAAATTTCAGTTCTGGAAACCTTTTGTACTTTAGCTGAAAGGGACTTAGGTTTCAATTCATAAAAATAAGTTGTTCTGTAAATTATAAAGGTATTTTTTTTTTCTTAAGATGGGACAGTTTGGATCCTTGAAAAGGTTGTTAATAAACCCTGTTTTTCAGGCAGCCAGATAGCTGAGCGGACTAACGTGCCTGCTTAGGCAGACTACAGTGGCTGGGGTTCAACCCCCGGTATGCCTTGCTGGTCCCGCTCCCAGGGCGTGCTGAGACGATGATTGAGACTGGACATGATGGTGTTCACCTGCAATCCCAGCACTTGGGAAGATGAAAACAGGAGAATCATTACTTGTCCCATCTACATAGTGAGACTCTGTAGACTCTACACTAAGTACCAAAACAAGCAGAAAGAAAGAAAGAAAGAAAGTAGAAAGAAGCCTCTGTTTTTCATTATGTAATGTTAAGCTAATTGTTCATAATGAATGACAGAGAGTACTAACAAGACAACATTTAGTGTTCTTCACCTGGGTACTCAGGAAGTATGAAAAACAGATTCTTCACAATTTTAAACTCAAAAAACAAAATACATAAAAATAACATTGATTTTTTGGTGCTAATTTTTTTAAAGACGTTTTCCCTTTAGGGATTGTAGGAAATGTTGCAATGAATTTCCAAATGATTCTCTTCAAAGGGTTGATACTTACAGTGTTTAGACAAGATACCGTGTCTATTTCTTGTCCTCTGAATAACTACTATGAAGACAACAATATGCAATGTATTAATTGTTGTAACTGTCCTACTAACCTGTTTTGAAACTATTTCATTGCTATTTTATCTTTTTTTCTCATTAAATTGAATAAAAATGTTCAAAAATATGATTCTCCTTAAAGTAATCAGTGCCTTCCTCCTATCAAGCCACTCTCATCCTACTTCTTCTCAAGATCTTACTATCCTTTCTTTCACAGTAAGCCCAAATTTCCAAATCCACTAAAATTGCAAATTAACAAAGGATACAATTCTTTAGTGTGGTTTTATTTTTTACTGCAATAACCAAGACTGCATATAATCTAGTGACCGAAAATAACTGGGAGTAGGGAGACATGTTTTAAATATGTCCTTTTTGAGATGAAAATAAATCTCTCTTGTTTGTTTCTCCTTAAACAGTCTTCCCTTAACCTTCTGTTTGTCAGATGGTGAAACCGAACATCATTCACATGAAAGTGATACCTAGGTAGGGCAGGATGAATCCTAACAAGAAGGGAAATAGGACTGTATTTTCTCTATGAATTTTTAAAGTATGCTTTTTATTTTCTCTCATTTGTCTGACTTTCAGGCAGTGCATATTGATTATAAAAGACACATTGGTGCACCCAACTTCAGTCCGTTTTATCCATCTGGGTAGAGAAAGTTTGACAGGCGTGCGTGGGTGTAGATGTGTGTTGTGAGAATGTAGAAGCAGAAATACAGGCTTGAGAGAGCGAGAAAGTGAGAGTGAGAAAAATGGACTGTGAAAATGTAAGTCTACCCCAAATCCTGATTAACAAGTCTGTTATTTATCTTAACTCACTTTGTAATCAGGGCACATGGGCATCAACTTTTTTTTTTTTCAAGAAAGCATTCTCTGATTAGAAATGCAGAACCCATGGAACTGAGGGCTATTATCTGAAATCCCCCGCCCTTGTCTTCAGTTGTTTTCATAAGTACGGACACGAATGGGTGTAACTCACGTGTAACCAAAGTACAACCGAAGAGGTGAAATGGGTCTCAATGTATTGGGGACGATGAGCTTCCGCCCAATGTGCTGCCAGCTTCCGCATCCCAAATGAGGCTTACTTTCTTTCATTTTGCTTTCTAAGCTCCAATGAGTGGCTGTATTTTGCTTTTATCACTTGAGATTCATTCTCATCCTCCACTTTTTCCACTTCCTCTAATTTCTCACCCTTTTCTTCTTATATAATAATGAGAATTCTCATTGATGTCAGCTACTTCAATTTCTCTTTGTTGTTGTTGTTTTGAAGTATTTTAGGATTTCTTTTCCTCTACAGATGGATATGTCTTAAAACCTTATGATTAGTGAATAATTTAATTTTGTTAGTAAAGTACATTATACTGCCAGATCCTTTTGGATCAGTTTTCTTCTCATTTAGGGAACATGCACAGACCTAGTTACCTGTGCAGATGTTCACAGAGAAAGGAATGGCATGTACCAACTGATGACCTCGAGTAATAACAGTGCTAACTAGTATGTATAGATTTCTACAAAATTCTTCTCACTAACATTTCTTCATTCTCACAACTAAAGATTTAGTATAGTTCCATTTTCTGAAAAGTAAAAATGAGAGTAAGAAAGGCCCCTTACTCTAAGTCAGACAGAAAAGTGGGAATAGGACATGCACCTTGGCTCTCTAAATGCAAAGCTCAGTTTCTTTTGCACATAAAGCCATGGGCAGAGAAGAGTAGGCCTGAAGGATAAAAGCCTTCCATACGTGCCTGTGTGTGTGTGTGTGTGTGTGTGTGTGTGTGTGTGTAATATATATATTCTTAATTTCACCTTGGAAAGCTTATGTAAGGTATATCTACTTACTCTCAGCTGCCTCTAAAAGAAAATGATGACACCTGTCCCCCAGGTAAGTCAGGCTCATGACTAAATTTGTAAAAGAAATTGTTTTGAAACAAATAACCAAGCCCGTTTGTTTCATATTGTTGCTGTCTGTTTTCACACCATGAGAGCAGAGTGGTTACAACAGAAACCATAAGATTTTGACCTAGAATATTTACTTGTAATTTTTCAAAATGTATTTGTCAATCCCTACCTTAGATAATATTTTGCTCTTATTCAATCTTGACAGTTCAGTAAACAAGTGAAACTAGATTTCACTCAGCAAAATATAATTAGTCCTTTGAAGCACATGAACTCAAATCATAAAGAAATTTCTGTTTCCAGGTTGGTTTTGTTAGAAATTTTGTGGATAGTGGTTAGTCTTCCACTTAGATGAGAATTAATTGATTTACTGAAGAAAGAAAAATATTGAGAAATGTTTTTGTGTTTTACGGAGATTAAATCTGTTGGATGTTCACTGCCTTGTCTCAATAGTAACCAAACAATATGATGTGACAGATGTTTGAGAAGCGCAAGTACTAATTATGCATCTCCATTTTTAACTTCTTAGCTGATGAAACTATTGGTCTTGAAGAGTTGCTTATTTTTTTTCCTTTCTCTGAAGAAAATCAAATGATAAGTGACAAGAATGCTATATTGGCCAAGATTCTCTAATGTTACAGAGAAAAAGGAGACATAAATAACTACAACAGGAATTGAGTAGACTGTCAGGTAGGATCAATGGCTGGAGAGTCCTTATTGCCTTCTAGAGCTAGGGAATCCAGCAGCTGCCCAGTACAAGAAGTTTGGTCCTCCTGACCAAGAATATCTAACTAATGACTCAGCTCTGGCCCAAGGGTGAAGGTCTGAAATTTGCCTGGAGAGTCTCTGATGTGAGTTCGCACCAAAAAGCTAAAGAATTTGGAGTCTGTCGTCCACAGATGGCAGCAGGAATAGAAAGCACTGCAGGGGAGCTTCTAGGTGGTGGCTGGCTTCTTCGACTGGGCACACCCCCTCCTAGGTGATGTCACCCACAACCAAGAGAGGTCTCTCCCTCAGTTCTGAGCCCCACATTAGTTTTCTCTCTAAATATCCTTCTCCCACACACTGAAGTACGCTTTATTCATTCCCTCCTCATCTCTCTCGAAGTTGACAAACACAATCAACTATCACAAGTGGCTATAAATTTTAAGTCAGAGATGCTATGGTTGAAATGCGTTCCCCGAAGTTCATGTATGGGAAGTGAAGCCTAATGGTTGATTCTCAGGAAGCCTAGTAAAAAAGTCTAATAAACAGTAATTAGGTCAGGAAGGGATTCAGTTCACATCACAGAGAAACATTTGTCATCACCAAAGTGAGCTTGTTTTTTTGTTTTGTTTTGTTTTTTTGTTTTTGTTTTTGTTTTTTGTCTTTTTGAGACAGGGTCTCGCTATGCAGTTCAGGCTGGCCTTGAGCTCACTTTTGTAGCCCAGGCTGGTCTCGAACTCACACCGATCCTCTTACCTCAGCCTCCGTGAGCTTGTTATAAAAGCAAGATCAGCACTTGCTTGCTTACCTGCTGTCCTGAGCACTCTTTCTTCCTTCCTTCCTTCTATCATGGGATGGCGCCTCAAGTGCATTCTTGCTTGGTATCAGCACCTTGACACTGGACTTCTGGCCTCCAGGATTACAAGAATCAAGCTTCTCTTCTTGAAAATGACTTAGTCCCTGATATTCTGCTATAGGAAAACAAAACAGACTAAGACAACTGATATTTAGTCCCAGATGATAAAAAAATAAACCTATATTTTCTCTCTTGAATAATAATTTAAATTCATGACATAAGTATTTGTTAAATTCATGACATAAGTATTTATAATTTCTACTTTCATCAGGTATTATATCTTTAAGAATTATCTCATGAAGGCCTTCTATGCTGCATCTATCAATTAGAACATCCACTGATTTCATCTTTGTTTTGCTTTTTTTAAGAGAATAATTTAGTTTTCACAAAGAAAACAAAATTTTCATAGATACTAAAGGCTGGTAGTCTAACCCTCTGAAGCTTTGACTTTTGTATTACAGTTTAAATCTTTGTATAGCCTACACTGATATGGCATTATTGCTATTCTCCATTAGCTCCAATTTTCTTATCGTTTAGTGCTTTCTTTTTCATTATGTCCTTAACTACCGTGATCAAACTATGTTGCAGGTACATCTGCACTATGGTGTTTTGGAAGTGGGCAGTGTCATTATTTGTGTGTAGTTGTCCCCCGCAAACCTCATGCAGTTACTGGGAAATGGTTGCAGAGTTTGCGATTAATTCATGATCTAAGCCTAGGACTGATGGGTCTGAGACCTGCTGGGATTATGGATGTGAGTGCTGTACCCACTCTGGGGCAGGTGGCCTGAAGGCAACATAAGAACAGGGGAGGGGCTTCCCTCTGCCACTGCTGCCACTGCTCCTGCCTTTTGTTCTTTTTGTTGTTTTCTGCTGCCATGGACTGCTGCCCTCTGCCATGTGGCACTTGGAGTGCCGTCCGAGTATGGACTGAAACCTCCACAAACCATGAGCTGAATAAACCTTTCTTTCCTTCATTTTGGGTGTTGAGTATTTTGCCCCAGAAAGGAGAGAAAAGTAACTGAGATGGACTGTGTAACATCGATTTTGTTTTCCTTTTTTTCCTGATGATTGTGAAACTTTCATCAGTCTGAGGGAACTCATTGCTATCCTCAGAGAAGAGCCCCCTGATGATCCCAGAACTGTAATGGCCAGCTTCAGACCCATTACTCCGCAGGTACACTTTGGATTCTTCTTCCTTCCTAAATGTCCTGTCTTTGTCTTGAGACCCTTATTTCAAGTTTTTGTCCAGTAATGCAACTTCCAGAGGTCTTGTGCAGTTCATCCCTGCCAGCAAGGCATTTTGTTAGCTAGAAGAAATTGGATCATCTGCCAACTTAGTCATTTCACTGTAAGCATTTCCTTTCCACATAGTTTATAAAGGCACTAATAAGGACAGCTCCTGAACAAATTTCTGATTCTAAATAAATTGATCACAAAAAAAATTCATAGAGGAGAATTAAATCTCACACTTGTTATTCCAGTACATTTAATGGTTTTGATTTGAAATGATTTAGAAGATGAAAATACCACATTAATTATCCTAAGAGGTGAATTTTATATTCTTCACAATATGAATTTAAAGTTTCATTTGAAGTTTTCCTTCCTCAAAAGCCAGTAGCAGGATAGAGAATATGGGTGCTAAAGGCACCCAAACAATAAGGACTAATTGTGAACATAGTCTTTCACTTAATATCTACAAGCACGAGAGCATAGAATAGAACATTTCAACAAAGTTTTGCTTAATATTTAAGGGAAAATATACATAGAACCTTGGCTTATAGTTCACGACTCTTACTAGAGTCTGAGTTAGTCATTCCACCCAAATATGTTCTCTTCAGGTTGCACTATATAATCTAATCTTTCACACTTAGGTTCCTCCCTGGAGACCACCCTCAGAGTCAGTGCAATCTAAGAAAAATTTTAGCTGGATGGGAAGAGAGAGAGGGAATCTTGACTAGAATTTGAAAGGTTCCATAGCAATATAACTTTATGGAAAGCCAAGCAATGATGAGCCGTATCAGTTCAACAGGTAAGGAGCTTACTGATGGGATGAATATAGAGAACTATTTTTCTCTTCCAAATATTTTTCTGGGTCACCACTGAAGCACTAAGATCCCCTCAATTCACTTTGGGTGGCAGTTGCATCTATAGTGGCAAAAACTGTGCAAGCACCAGGCACCCATGTTCCTCTCAAGCTTTGGCTTTATCCCTCACCAGTCTTCACTCTGCTTGCCTGGCAGCAGTCCAGCAGTGGAGGGACGTCAACTCTGCCAAAGACAGCCCTTGGCAAAGTAAGGCAGGGAGATCAAATGACCCAGCCTCCTGGCCTTACAGCATTCTGCTCCTTGGGAGGTGTAGTTCTGAGCTCTACCTCACTTCTCAGGAGAGCCACAACAGGACTGAGTTTCCCGTATACATTCCAACTACTGATGTATGATTGATAGACTTCTCACCCTTCTGTGTCTCATTTTCCACTTTTGTAGATGTGACAATCCTCTCCTATATCACCAAATGAACCAACATAAAACAGGTTTGTCTCAACCTCCACTTTAAAGCCTCAAACTAACACAATGTCTATAAATTAGATTTAACAGCACCCTTGTCATGGAACTGTCCATTTTATTACACCACAAGTGTGATTAATTATTTTTCCAGATCATTTTCTTTATTAGTGCATGCATGTAGTGCATAATAGTTACATTGCCTGTAGGGAGCTGGCACATGCACATAACACATCTTGGTTCCTTTTTTCATTGCTTTTATCTTCCCTTCATCTCTTGATTCCCTTCCCCTTGAAGATTCATCTCCCTACTTCCTGTTACAATAGTATTTAGCAATGGTGTCCACAGGAAGCAGGAATGCTGGTAACAAAGAAAAAGAAAAGAACATTTGCTCATTAAGAATGATTTGGTAAGAAAATGAAATCATAGAAGAATGGCAAAAAGTACATCACAGTTCTACTGAAGTTGGGGAAATACACACCCGATGTGGTAAAAAATGCAAATCTAACTCTCGATGTGAAATCTGTGGAAGAAGAACTACATTCATGAGAAGTTACATAACATTACAATAATCATCATTCATAAGTACTACTAAATTCAAAAAAGGAAAAGTCCATAATTTGCAAGTTATGGCTTAAAGGTGAAACAGTATTGGGATGGGAATAATGAGTAACTTTGTCCACTATGACTAACAAGGAGTGCAAAAGAGGAATTCAGAATTCAGAAATGGAAACACCACCTTTACTGACCTACAGGCCCAGGGTTTTCTCCCTACCTCCTCTTATAGTCACTGGGAGAAATGACCACCATAGACATGTCAAAGGGGAGAGTCTATCCTGACAGCTCTCAGCATCAGTCAGTGTGTGCAGAGCTATATCCCAAGAGAAATGGAATGGAAAGAGCTTAATACTGCTGCCTA
>PVJA010045899.1:0-15402 GCA_004027025.1 Myocastor coypus | reverse complement strand
AGATTTAGCTGCTGACCATCAAAAATATGGCCTGAGTCTTGCCTCAGGATTGTATAAATCAGATGTCTGCAGACAAATGTTGAAGGCATCCTCTCCTCACAGACATGGAGTGGAAAGGCCCGGGGACGGGAGATGGTGTTGGTGTCACGCCTTCCCCTCCGCGTGGTTGCCTGTGGGAGCTCTCCTCCTGGTCCCAGGCCTTTTCCCCCACTGCAGTTCTTCTGTGGTCATTTTGGCAGAGGCCTTTGTTCAGCCTTGGACCTGCACTGTCCTATTCTGTGGGTCAGCTGACTTTGTGTGTAGAGGGCCAGGGGTGGTCTCTGCAATCTATTTCTCTAAGTCTCTAGTGTTCTTCTGGTTTCTCAAATTTATGTGTGTGTGTCTGTATAGATATATATAAATATATACATTTTTTTTTTGGTCTTTTTTGTCTTGTGAATAGGATTCCCCTTTACCAAACCAAGGGTGATCTCCCTGTTGCAGCAAGGGGAAGATCCCTGGAAAGGAGAGAAAGGAATCCCTGGAGTTCCCGCTCTTGGTGAGTAGCCGGTCCTGAGGTACCTGGCTTGATAGGAAGCAGGTAAAGGTTTGAGTGTTGTCTGGAAACTTGTTCACCTAGTTCCTTAATAAGAGGGAAAGATAAGCCCCAGGCTTCTAGCCAGTGCTTCCTGTCGCCTCTTGTAGTCCCTTCTCACATGAATCCCTTTGGATCTCTCTTATTCTTTCCTGTCGTTGCCAAGAAGGTCTGTGGTTCTATGTATTTCATGTAATATACACCATGCCCTTAAGGGACTGCGAGTAATTCCTTTTGGCTGAAGCTCAGGGCAGTTGTGGGAGAAGGAGAAGCTGAAGAGGGAAATGAGAAGCAGCTGTGTAAGGGCCGCAGTGGAGCAGTGCTTTGGTGCAGTCCTAGGAGCCTGGGACCATCTCTTGGATGACTGGAAATAAATGAGAAATTTAGAGTTTTATGTGATCCTGTACATTTAGAAAACTTGGTCTCCGGGGCAGGGAGATAGCTCAGTAGAATAAGCACTTGCCTGGAAAGTGCAGGGTCCTGAGTTCCATCCCAGGTACCGCAAAAAGAAAAAAAAAGAAAGAAAACTTGGTCTAAATCAGAAATAAGTAAATGTCGTTCAACAAAAAAGCTGCAGGAGCTCTGGTCTGGTTTACTCTGGCTTCCATCACCACACTTAAAATAAAAAGTTAACTGATACGGACAGAGCTTTCTAAGAGCATTCCTTAGTGTGGGCCACTAAGGCATGAAGCAAGTTTCAGAGTGATGCTAATATTGGTAAGTGTCCCATGTGTGTCTGTGCACAGTGAAGTGTGTTTGTGGGAACAGAGAGCAAGCTTAGGAGGAAATGGGGTTAGATTGAAGGGATGCAGCTTAGCTGCTAACAGTAGTCACCTTTGGAATGAATCTGGTGTCCAGGGCTTTATTTGCATGTATTTTTACTAAGGGTGCATGTGTTCATGAAGTTTTTACAAGTTTTGATGTTAGTGAAAGTGTCACCTTGAAGCAGTGTGGATGATAAGCTTAAAGTGAGGCAGAACTGCAGGCAGGAAATCTCCCGGAGCCACTGCAGTCTCGTAGGCTGGAAGCTACTAAGGTCTGGACGGAGGCACCTGCTTCAGTGTCCTGGGTAGCAAGGAGGAGCCAGCTTGATAAGGTACAGCAGGAGCTCAGCGCAGGGTGGTTTCCGTTGGAAATGTGAGTTAAGCTCTTGGTGGAGATCACTGCTGGGCAGGTGTGTAAGGGCAAGGGACATGCTGGGACTCCCAAGAGGAGGTCTGGGATCCCTCATTGTGAAGACAGCATTGTACACCCTGAGCTGCCCAGGCAAGCAAACAGACCTGAGGGCAGAATCCCTGAAGCAGTGCTTGCCTGCTGGGTAGAAAAAAAGGAATCTGTGACTGAGCTTGAGGTACAGTGAGCAATGCAGAAAGAGGCAAGGCCTCCAGGGTGGCCTCTGAGGATAAGGAAAGGGCTGTATAGTTAGGGAATCTCTGGGCTGGAGGCCTGAGGCTTACACTTGCCCCGTAGCTTGCCTCCCCCTTCATATGTACAATGAGATAAATAAAAATAGGGAAATACCCTCTAAATATTGAAAAGCTAATGAAACTAATGACCCTAGTTGTATTTCAGATTGGTAACATAGCACCATAGAGAGTTATTTTGTTTCTTTGCACTATAGCAGTTTATTTGTAGTTTATAGCTTAAAGGCCAAAATCACGGCAAACAAAAGTGTTAATTTTAGTAGAAGTAATAAGTAGGTTAGCACATTGTTAGGTAAAGTGATTACTGTCTGAGATCTTCATTAGCATAATTTGGTGAAAAGCATTTTGGACTTGGCCATAACAAAGTTGCCGGGCATGGTGGCGCACACCTGTAATCCCAGCACTTGGGAGGCTGAGGCAGGAGGATCAGTGCAAGTTCGAGACCAGCCTGGGCTACAAAAGTGAGCTCAAGGCCAGCCTGAACTGCATAGCGAGACCCTGTCTCAAAAAGACAAAAAAAAATAAATAAATAAAACAAAACAAAGTGCCACCACAGCAGCAGTAAGTATAGAATAAAGCAGTAGAAACCTATTGCTTTGTAGTCCTAGAGTTCCTAGATCAAGGTGTTGGCAATGTTCTTCAAACACTAGGTGGTATCAGTCCTTGTTTTTCCTGGCATATGGTGTCAATGGGCAGTCTGTGGTGCTGCCAGGCTTGCAGCTGTGTCAGTCCCGACTCACCCACCTCCTCTACGTTGTATTCTGTACCTGCCTATAGCCATGTTGCCTCATTTTCCAAGTGCACCCATCACTGGATTAAATTCTGCCCTAACAACCTGATCTTAATTAAACCTGAAAAACCTCTGTTTCCAAATAAGGTCACAATTTGGGATACTGGGAGTGAAGATTTTAGCATTTTAAGAGGTACAGAGTGATACAAGTCGACCCATAGCAAAGTTATAGGTGGAACGTTGTTGGTAGCTGTTTAAGTTGGCATGGGGATTCGTTATATAATACATTCTACTTTTGCATAAACTACAAATTTTCCATGAGTAAAATCTTTAAAAATTGGTTGCCAACAGCAGAATTTCTAAACTAGCATTTGTCTTTTCCACTTTATGGAGGATGCTTACAAATATACATAGTTACATGGAGGTGTATATAATTTCAGCATATAGTCCCCTCCTTCCTTGACTCAGAAGCTTTGTGA
This sequence comes from Myocastor coypus, assembly GCA_004027025.1. Lineage (NCBI taxonomy): Eukaryota > Metazoa > Chordata > Mammalia > Rodentia > Myocastoridae > Myocastor > Myocastor coypus. The sequence goes on along the minus strand of PVJA010045899.1, from coordinate 12,195 downwards.
AACTAAAAATGCAGTAATATTTTTATAGGAGTGACTTTGACTAGGACTAGCCCATAAGGTAAAATGAGGGAGGAACTTAGAACATAAATCTAGAAAGCTGGTTTGGATTAAAAGATTGATGTTGACTTCAGCCTGTGGGTGATCTTTTAAAATCCCATCATACATGTCAGAAAACTCCCCTAGTACCTGTATCCCTGCCCTGCCTGCTCCATCCAGTGAGGACCGTGGCGATGCTGTTCTGTGCTCACGTTCACAACAAGCTGTACTTGTGTATTTGTTGTAGGAACAATCACATTTGATTGTGGTTGCCTATTAATTTCATTTCTATGCCAAAATGTGAACTCCTTAAAGAAATGAATTCTTCTCATTACTAGATCTGTATGTATTGTACATCACCAGTACCTACATTGGAGCCTAACACACATTTCATAAATATTTGCTGGATGAGAAAAGTAAGAAGAAATCAATGCTTTTTGAAATAACAAGAGGAGTTCCATGTAGCAGGATGGGTAAATGTCGTGAGAAATAGTGCAAGAAAGGTGAGACTCTCACTTAGAAGAACAAATTGAGAGTCAACAGCAAAGGACGTGCAGAATAAGAAGGTGCTGAACCTGGGTGTCCTAATAATGGTGTTACAGACGTGTCACTGGTAGAATTTCACAGAATTTGATGACTCTGCACTTGAAACGCAGGAGAGAGAAGATTGCAAGATGAAGCTAAGAATTTATAGGGGGGTAACTGAAAAGGTTATGATGACATTCTAAACAGGGAAATATACCAAAACAAAAAGCTTTGGAAAGAAATTGTTTTGAGGAAAAAAATAGTTTATGTGAACTAGTTACCAAAGGCCGAAGGTGCCAAAAGACGAAAGAGAAAAGCAGACAAATCCAGCAGTACGGTAAGTACAATTTAATAGGGAATTACCAACACAGGTTTGTCTGGGGCAGTACCAGGAGAGGACAATTCTCACACCTCTAGGCAAAAAGGAAGTGCTTATATGTTAGGGTGAGAGTTGCCTTTGGTTAACTGCGGGATCTCTGGGATTCTTCACAACTATTAATATGTTCATCAGCACTGAAGTACAGCAGGCCTCAGTAGCAGACAGAAATCCCTCAGCTAGCCAGCTTATAGACTTGGCTTATCCTGTAGAGTTTAGAATACATGCCTGGGGGTGAACCGAGATAGCTATGGTCATGTCAAGCTGAATAGAAATGTATTGGCTGCAGATGGGCTGACTTCAAAGGAAAGATACTCAAATGGAACTTTCAGCTAGTTACTAAAAAAAATGCTGCAAAATACTTTAAGGAAAGTGGGTTGGGCATACTGGCATACGCCTGTAATCCCAGAACTCAGGAGGTTAAGGTAGGAGGATCATTGTGAATTCAAGGCCAGCCTGGACTTTGGAGCAAGACTGTCCCAAACAAACAAACAAAAAAGCTGGAGAGAGTTGAGAGTGTCATTCACATAGGCAGAGTATAGTTAAGAGCACAGGGAGGAGAATCTAGAAGACCTGGTGATAGACTAGTTAGGGTGGTGGTCATTGGCAAGGTCACTCTGGGCTCTGAACTGCTGACCTGTCTTAGCCTCGTTCATGAGGCAGCTCGGGCCTATGCTTGATTCTTAGAAGGGGCCAGAGTTTTACTGCAGCTCAGGAGATACATTTGCAGACCTATAAACATCTTGAGCAGATCATAAGGAACATTTAGGATGTCTAAAATCCATAGCTTATTTCCTCTTCAGTGGAAAACACAAATTCAGTAGGAACTGGAGAAATAGCTTAGTAGGATAAGGGTTGCCTGGCAAGCATAAGGGCCTGAGTTCAGTCCCTGGTCCCACAAAAAAAGGAAAGAAAAGTAAACACAAATTCAAGTCTGTGGTGGCACTTTTACAGCTGGGGTGAGTTTACCAGAAGTGGTGCAGGCTTTTGTAAGTGTAATCACTTGGCTTGCAAGTAAAACCTCCCATGTCTCAGTTCTCCCTTAAAACAAGCTTTTAAGAAGTTTTTCTGTGCTTAATATTTCTATTTGCTCACCTCCCATACTTGTTCTCTACACTTCAGTTGGACTTTTTTTCCTTCTGTTCCCCTAAAGGCACTGTTAGATCCCAGACAACCTCCGCCTTGCTGTAATCAGGTTTAAACTTTTAGTCCTCAACTTACTTGCCACTGTCCCTGAGGTAATTATTTCGTCATCATTGTCATCGTCACCTTCTTGTTCTTCCTCTTCTTCTTCCTCTTCCTTGTCCTCCTCCTTCTCCCTCCTCCTCCTCTTCCTCCTCCTCCTCACCCTCCTCCTCCTCTTCCTCCTCCTCCTTCTTCTTCTTCTTCTTCTTCTTCTTCTTCTTCTCTCTCCTCCTCCTCTCTTTCCTCCTCCTCTGCTTCCTCTTCCTCCTCCACTTCCTCTTCCTCCTCCTCCCCCCTCTTCTTCCTCTTTTTTCTCAGGCTTCTGGAACATCACACTCCTGATTTTCCCTCTTACCTTCCAAATGTTTCAGTAACTGAGGGGATTTCATTCAGGTCTTCAACTTTAAGTAAAGCCTGTATGTTGATCACCCCTACATATCTTTATAGCTATGACCTCTTACAGATCTGCAGAATAGTCTGCACAACTATTTTAGTATCGTCCTTCCTTCAGTGTCCATCAAGGTCTCAGAAACCTGTCTTAGGTGCAAACCCCTACAGCCCTGCCCTTTTCCTGGCCTCCCCCGTCGCAAAGCCTGTCAGCAGCACTTAACTATTTTTAAGCACAAAACCTAGGCACAGTCTGTAACTCCCTCTGTCCCTCCTTGGCATTCCCTTTGGCATGCCTCCTGATGCAGCTCTTTGTCCCTGTGCCCCATCGCTCACCTAGACAACCACTGCAGCTCCTTAAAGCACCCCTTCTGCCCCTGCTTCCACTTCTCCCTGTTCCATCTCTTCTCAACAGAGCGGCTGCCTCGAGTAGGCACATAATGCCCCATCCATAGAGTAAAATTTCCAAGTCCCGAGCAAGACCTCAGAGGCCTTATGTGGTCTGTCCCATCATGTCCTCCTGTCTCGCTCTGCCATTTCTCTCTTGTTCACTGTCCTTCAGCCAGGTCGGGCTCTGCTGTTCTCAGAGGTGAGCCACACTCTTGGGTTTGGTGGCTACTTTGCCTAGGAAGCTCTTCGACAGCCTTTCAGATTTTATTTATTTCCCTATTATTATTTCATCCTTCCTCTACGTTCAACACATGCATAAGCAACACGTACACAACAAAACAAACTCCTTAAAGACTGGAACCTTGTCTTATCAAACACAATATCTGCATTCCCCAAAATATTGCCTGGCCCATAGTAGTGAATGGAAAATTGTGTCCCCAGCATAGGTAAAGAGGAGGAAACAAGAAAAAAGCATGGAATGAACCAGAAACTGCAAGTAACTCACAATATCTAAAAAGTAAACAGAAGAGGGAGGTTTGGGTAGAGGTGAGCAAAGGTCAGATTGTGCAGTACCTTGTTCATCATGGCAAGGACTCTAGACTTCATTTATGAATCACTGAAGAGCTAGCAGAGGATCTTCAGGACATTTGCAACATAAGATAAGGACTTTTTTTTTTTTTGGCACTGAGAATCAAATTCAGGACCTTATGCTTTCCAAGCAGCCACTGTGCCTCTGAACTATATCCCTGGTCCCAGGGCATGGATTTTAGAAAGATTACCTGGCTGCACTGAAACTGAGTTAGCAGAGGACAAGGCAGAGATAACAGTTGGGAACTGGTAGAGACTGGCATGCATGGAAACAAAATTTCATCAGGTGCCTGACTCTGATGCTCAAGGGGCAAGTAAAAACTAGTTGGTTTCAGAGCTGCAGCCTTCCTTTATACCAAGGCAGAGTGTACTTTACCTTATGAGCTAGAATCCAGACTGGAAAATCTTACTGTCTTATTCCCAGAACAACATATACAGACTTAGGAACAGTGACTATTATACACAGGGAAAAGCACTCCAAATACATTTGGGCCAAATAATGAATTGAAATTTGATTATTTAATTTAGTGTTCCTTAGATGGAGAAGGATTTAGGAGAGTGTTAAGCAGAAAACAAAACAAAACAAAAACAAAGAAAAAAATCTTTTCCTTATAACAAGTAGTAAAATTTTGGGCACATAGAAGGTTGGTCAAGGGGAGTTGCAAAGAGGGAAAATTATTTCAAAACCTGAGATAGGCATGGTGGCACATACTTGCAATCCCAGACTTGGGAGGCTCAAGCAAGAGGATTGCTACAAGTTCGTAGCTAGCCTGAAGTACAGAGCAAGATCCTGTCTCAAGAAATAAAACCTTAAGGAATAAGGTTCCCTAAAAAAGGAAGTGACTTAAGAAGGAAACCGAGAAGTGAATAGAAATAGAAGTGAAAAGCAGAATGTCACTAGATAGAAGAAGTGTGCACTGAGGTCAGAAATTCAGTGCATTGATAAGATTCTGAAACACAAGAGGCAAAAACTCTCTTTAGGTAGTTAAATCTATCCTAGAAGAAAGTGCCCATCTCTGTACACAACAGTCTCCTGATAAAATGTTTATTGAATTACATCCTTATGTAATTGTAATACTAATCCTGTTTTATCTTTTTATATTTATATCTGTCTTACCGAACTGCTGATTTTCATCAGTGCATCCTACCAAGCCTTTTTCTTGATATAGGAATGGGGTGCCTTCCCAGCTTGCAGTTCTCAATCTCATCCTGCCTATGGCACCTCTGTAGGTTTACTCAGTGATGACTTCTTGTGTGAACTGCCTCTGCAAGGGTGTGGGCACACGCATCTGCATCTGTCTGTCTGGGCACACGTATGCATACATGTATCCAAGTACATGTGAAACAAATATGCAAGTGATTGAGAGTGACTTCAAGTTACGAATATTAAATAATTAAGAAATATTAACAAGTATATAGGCAGTATATTTACTTTGCTGTTTAATTGGGATGTCATCAAGAGAGTAGCAAAGGAAGGCATACTAATCTACTTGAAAATAACACTTTTGTAGAAAAGGAAAATGAGATATATGTAGATGGGAAGATATGTAAATATACATTATATGTGTGCATGTAGTACAGAGACATTTAACACTGGTAAGTACTACAGAAAAGACAGTGAACTATGGAAGTACAGAGTCAAGTAAAGATGCAGAGCATTACCTTTTGAACTGAATGGTGACGGCTGTCCAGATTAGGAATAATTATGCAGAGAAGAAAAATGTCAAAATGATGATTTGGAAGCCCACTGGGGCTCTGGATTCTGAACCCTGGCTTCATCCCCTAACTTCTACTCCTCTCTTCTCTCTTCCCTCTCACCCTCTCTAAACAAATTTGCTTTATTTGGTTCATTCCTAGCACTTTTGCACTCATCAATTATTTTTATGTACTGCCTGTTAGTTCACCTTGCTACTTTTTTGCCAGATATTAAGACCTTATTTCAATGAGATTATTATTCATTATGCATATTTACTCTCAGCAGCCAATTTCTGATATAACCATAACATCTTTAATCCCCACCCCCAGGATGGAAGAGCAGCCATAAAACTACAAAGTCAACTCAGACACAAGACTCTTCATTTCAGGGACTGATAATGAAAAAACTCAAGATGAATGGACCTTGGGACTTGAAATCAGAAAAACTTTGTACATATCAAGACATATTTGAGAAGAAGCCAAATAAAAAGGAAAGTTTTCAGATAGTTTCAGTCACCCACAAAAAAATCTTGACTATGGACAGAATCCATAACAGTGCTGAATCCAGCCAAAATTTTAGCCAGAAACCAGTTTTTCCCAGAGAATGTGAAAAGCAAGGAAGCATTTTCAAACAGAACTCAAATTTAAATACCCAACCAAAAGTGACAGTAGAGAAACGCTACCAATGTAGTATGTGTGACAAAACCTTCATTAACACGTCCTCCCTTCGTAAGCATGAGAAAAACCATAGTGGAGAAAAATTATTTAAATGTAAAGAATGTTCGAAAGCATTTAGCCAAAGTTCAGCTCTTATTCAACATCAAATAATTCATACTGGAGAGAAGCCCTACATATGTAAAGAATGTGGGAAAGCCTTTACTCTCAGTACATCCCTTTATAAACATTTAAGAATCCACACTGTAGAGAAATCCTATCGGTGTAAGGAGTGTGGTAAAGCCTTCAGCCGAAGGTCAGGCCTTTTTATACATCAGAAAATCCATGCTGGAGAAAACCCTTATAAATACAATCCAGGTAGGAAGGCATCTAGTTACAGCACACCCCTTCCTGGTCAGAGAATCTATTCTAGAAAAAAGTCTTATTTATGTAGTGAATGTGGTAACAGCTTTAAGTCCAGCTCATCTCTTCGTTATCATCAGAGAATTCACACTGGAGAGAAACCTTTCAAATGCAGCGAATGTGGGAGAGCCTTCAGTCAGAGTGCATCACTCATTCAACATGAAAGAATTCACACTGGAGAAAAGCCCTACAGGTGTAATGAATGTGGGAAAGGCTTCACTTCTATCTCACGACTCAACAGACATCGAATAATTCATACTGGAGAGAAGTTTTATAATTGTAATGAATGTGGCAAAGCCTTAAGTTCCCATTCAACTCTTATTATTCATGAAAGAATTCATACTGGCGAGAAACCTTGTAAATGTAAGGTGTGTGGGAAGGCCTTCAGGCAAAGTTCAGCTCTCATTCAACATCAGAGAATGCATACTGGTGAAAGACCCTATAAATGTAAGGAATGTGGGAAAACATTCAGGTGTAACTCATCCCTTAGTAATCATCAAAGAATTCATACTGGAGAGAAACCTTATCGATGTGAAGAATGTGGGATGTCATTTGGCCAAAGTTCAGCACTTATTCAACATCGAAGAATTCATACAGGAGAGAAACCTTTTAAATGTAATACATGTGGGAAAACTTTTAGACAGAGTTCCTCACGTATTGCACATCAGAGAATCCATACAGGAGAGAAGCCCTATGAGTGTAACACATGTGGAAAATTTTTCAACCACAGGTCATCCCTTACTAATCATTATAAAATTCATATGGAAAACGACCCCTAGGAAGTAGATTTGCATGTGTAAAAGCCTGAAACCAAAGTTAATCATCAAATGTCACATTTGAAAGTGATGTAACGGATAGACAAACTCCTCATGAGCATTTAGTTTTTATCAAAATTGAATCTCACGTATAAAATCTTAAGTATGTATTATTAGATAGGAACTTGTTCATGTTTGTTGGGAACTTTTTAAAAATAACCTGAACTGAATTCATAAGTGGAAACATAAACTTTGGTCATTTATAAAATACAGTTTTTCATCTATAGGAGTATATACTAGACATGTGACTATCAAAAATATTTGAGTGAGTAAGGAGTTGTGCTCTGGATTTTTCACTAGGAAAACACTGAACTACACTGGAAATATTTTTATACTGTTTTACTAATGGAAGGATGGATCCAGTAAATTATACATTTTTAGAGAAAAGGACGAAAATAACAAAAATGAACTGTAAACTACCTCTCATTCTCTCTTGTTTATCCTTTTTCTTACCTGATGTCAAACATTGTGCATGGATTTCATTAAAATAGAAGAAAATTTAAGTTTGGTCTATTTCTTTGTTTTACTATTAGTGACTGTGATTTGGGAATTATCTACCCAGTTCCTGTCCTTAGAATGTTTTCATTGCTTTGAAGTTATTTATTATAAAAATGTACTTACCATTGTCCTGTGAGCTGCCATCTAGATATATTAAGTACAAAAATAGTTATTTCACTTTGGCAACGAAGGTTACAAAGCATTGTTTTTAAAATATGTATAACAAAGGACCCATCAAACTCGCGATCTGACACCTTTTGACAGAATCTTGATGAGGACGTTGCTGTAGTCAGAGTGTGTTCTATCAAGCTTCATGCTGAGATCCTAATCTACAGCCAGGCACAGTAGCACATGCCTGTCACCCTAACTTCCCAGGAGACTGAAGCAGGAGGATTGCAAGCTCACGATTAACATGATCAGGGTAGTGAGAGTCTGTCTCAATGTGGAAAGAGCTGGAAATGTAGCTCATGGTTAAAAGCCCAGCAAGAAAGGCGTCTGAACCTCCAAGGTGATTAAGGTATTAAAGAATTACTAATTAATCGGAGGGCTTTAAAGAAAGATGGTTAATTCATAATGGTAGAGCCCTCATGAGTAAGAGTAGTGCCTTATAAACGAGACCAAAGGTAGCCTGCTGTGTCTTCTATCAGGTAAGGATGGGGAGCAGGTGTGCTTTATTCTTGAACTTTCCCAGTCTCCAGAACTCAGGGAAATAACTTTCATTCATACGCTAGTGAGTCTTGAGTATTCTGTTATGGCAGACCAAATGGAATAACGTCTGTTACCTCATAAACTTTTTTCCTTATAGTGCTGGGGATGAAACTGAGAGACGTGCTCATGCCAGGGCAAGTTCTCTACCACTGAGCTACAGTCCCAGCCCAGTAAACGCTGTCTCAATCCCAGGTTTGGGACAGGTACTGTACTGCACACCACGGGTTTAGAAAAGAAATGCTCAAGCCTTCATCCAAAAGGCCATGAATTGAGCTAGCATTGTGGCAGATCCCAGGACTGTGGATTGCTGAGGCAGGAGGATTGCAAACTCAAGTTCAACATGGGCAATTTAGTAATTTAGACCCTGTCTCAAAAAATAAAAAGGAGTGGTGTTTAACTCAATGTGAAGGCCCTGGGTTCAGTTTGTAATACCACCACCACCACCATCCCCAATAAACAGCCATGATTTGGGAGGAAGGGAAAAGAGTTAAGTGACTGGCAAATGCTAGCAAATGAGTCAGTAATTATATCACAGTGTGTAAGTGTGGTTGTTTCTAACAGGTAATATAGTTGTGACAGTAAGTGTTGGAACAAGCATCTTGTAGTTTTGTATAGGATAAAGGAAGAGACCTAATGAGAGAGTTGCCTGAAGTCATCAAAGCTTTCCAGGGACAGTGATGCATTAGCCAGTTTGAAAGAGTAATAGGAACTCTTCTGAGGGTAAGATGATCTTCCCAAGTACAAGAGACTGTACATGCATTAGTATAAGTGTGGAACTTGACATATTTGAGGAACTTAAAATCCGAAGCTGCCAAGCTGAAGAATGACATGTTAAAGTTTGAAACAAAGACAAAGGCCAAACAAAAGGCCTCATTTACCATGGTAAGGTGCCTGGCGCATTAGCCCAAAGTCGATGTTAAGAAGAAGAATTTGTCCTGGCATCAGTGTTAGAGGATAAATTTAAAATATTTGAATAAAGGTAGGCATACTGATGCTTAGACATTTAGGCTATTTTAATTCAGTGATGAGTGAAGGAGAGTCCGTGCTTGAGCAGGACCACGTGGGTGAAGACCACAGACAGGTAACCATTCAATAAAATAAATACAGCAAGGTTTTCATATTTATCTCAAGACAAGTAGATGAAGGTGATGAGCAGCTGAACCGACCTGCAGAAGAGGCTGCCGACAGACACATCCTGTACACTGATTTCATCTTCATTCTGCACTGTCTTCGTGGAACACCCTAAATGTATCCAGAGTTTTCCTTCAATAATGAAAAATCCAATAAAATTAAATTAAACTAAAATTGTTGCTGTTTTTCAATTAGCGTTTTAATTATGTAAGTAGTAACATGGACTGAAAAATCATACCTTCACAAATATGGTATAAAAACTCTTTCATGGGTGTGGCAGTATAGCTACAGTAGCACTGTACCTGCCTGGCAAGCACAAGATCCTGACTTCAATTCCAGATTTGAAAAAGCCCTTTATGGTCTTAACTGTGAGTTTGGCTAGGGAGAATGAAGGAGAGTAGGTGGATAAAACTGTGTCTCGGCCAAAGTCTCACTGTTCATTAGATCTCCAGGTCAGTGCATATACTCTGAAAATCAGAGGCAGCCTGGCTCCAGTGTCCATGCTTCTGAAAATTAAGCTGTTGACTGCCTCCACCTTGCTGAAGACAGTTCAAGAGAGTATTGTACTTCTAGCCAGTGACCCACAAGACCCTCGTCCAGTGATGAGCCTTCAGAAAACATGCCGTCAGTAGCAGCCTGTTCAGTGGGCACAACAGAAAGTCTGTCAATCCATAAACACTTCTGCTTCTGAAAATCTGCCAGTCAAAAGCACCATGCCACCCAAATTCTTGTATATGACCAGCTCTGGCCCAGTTGGAATGTTCTTCCAAATGCAGCTTTCCCTTGCAGATGCATACCTGCATTGTCTATTAAGTGTGCTTCATTGTTAGTTTCAAAGTCTGCTGCCATTTCAGTAGTTCTTCCCTAACTGACTGGTATTTATACTTCAGCCTCCCAAGTGAAATTATCAAATTCAGCATTTTCAATTCTTATGGCATCTATTATAATTGATTCTTATTTTGTATTTTGTAAGAATATTTAAGATCTAGCCTATAGCCAGGCATGGTGATGCATGCCTGTAATCCCAGTATTTGGGAGACTGAGGCAGGAGGATCAGTGTGAATTTGAGACCAGCCTAGTCTACAAAAGTGAGCTCAAGGCCAGCCTGAACTGCATAGTAAGACCCTGTCTCAAAAAGGCAAAACAAAACAAACACAAAGAAAGATTACCCTATTATTTTGTATATATTTTAATACTAAATATATAAGTACAAATTTTATGATTAATTTGCAAAACATTGGGCATCTATTAAATGAAAGGAATGTCCATTTGAAGCTCTTCAGTATCCAATTGTTCCTTAGAGGAGTCTCAAAAATAAAGTCAAATATAAGCTAGTGTATGCTAATAGTGTATGCCTAAGAGATACATGATTTCCTCAATTTGTAACATGTAAAGGGATAAAGAAACAAATTTCCTGGCTAAAATGTTTCCATATGAAAGTAAAACAATCACAGTAGGAATGGTATGACCTGCTAACCTGTTTGTCGTAGTCAGCAACTTTGCAGCTCAAATGACCATACCAAAAGTATTTTCTGATTCTAACATTCATAACAAATTTTCAAGCACCAAATAAAACATTAAGATAATACTGTAGTGGCTCCACTTACCTTTACAAAAATTATTAAAGAAGTAAAATTTTTCCTTTTTATAACATAGGCCTAGATGCAAATAGTCAGGATGAGGAAGGAATTTCCTTTTGCTTATGTGATGTTTTTCTCTTGAAAAATCTTACTTGTGAGATTATTTCAGCTCTTCCAGATGAGAACTTAAACAGTATAAAAATTTTTCAAAAGCTCATTTGCACTGTGTTGATGAAAATTATACTGCTTTGGTGGAGACAATACAAATGTAGGCAGACACATAAAAATGCAAACAGTTTTTATTCAAAATTGAAGTGTGGGAAGTGTTTGCTGGCCTTTTCTTTCTTTTTTTTTTTTTTTGTCTTTTTGAGACAGGGTCTCGCTATGCAGTTCAGGCTGGCCTTGAGCTCACTTTTGTAGCCCAGGCTGGTCTCGAACTTGCAACGATCCTCCTGCCTCAGCCTCCTGAGTGCTAGGATTACAGGCGTGAGCCACTACGCCCGGCTTGCTGGCCTTTTCATGTTCTGTATTTTTTGCATAATGCTACACAAACATCTGGTGTCCTTTCTATTAATATTAAAGTAATGATCTTGAAATTGTTTCCTTCAGCACTTAAACCGAACTGAGTGGCTAAAGGATTTTTGTGATTTCGTTGGCATTTAGTTTACCTCCCTAGCATTCAAAAACTTCAGAGCCAGGTAGGAGGCTGAAAGAAGAGGATCTCAAGTTCAAGGGCAGGCTAGCCACATTAGTAGGACCCTGTCCCAAAATAAAGAAAAAATTAAAAGAGCTGGAATGTGGCTCAGTGACCGAGTGCTTACCTAACAGACACAGGGCCTGGGTTTAATCACCAGTACCACAAAAACAAAGTCAGGACTTTTCCTTTTTAGCAATGGTTTCTATATAGCTTATAAAAGTCATTGGCCACATTCTGATCCTTCCTGAGAACTGAGGTCACAATGCTGAAATCTAATGAGACAGGCTTGTCTAGAAAGATGGTTGAGAGGGGCCCGGCGGGATGGCTCAGTGGTCTAAAGCGCCTGCTTGGGAAAGCTTGGGCGGCTTCAGGGACTGCGGTTCGATCCCCGGCACCACATGCTGTGCCAGCCCTGCCCTTGGGGCAGGCTGAGCCGGCCATAAAAATGAGTGAATAAACAAAGGTTCTGAAACAAGAAAAAAATAAATAAATAAAATAAAAAATTCT
>PVJA010045898.1:0-15395 GCA_004027025.1 Myocastor coypus | reverse complement strand
TGAAGTGTGCATTTTCCAAGGATAAGGACAGCCATGCTAGGTGCTGGGCGTGGTGGCGCATGCCTGTAATCCTAGCACTTGGAAGGCTGACAGAAGAATCAGTGTGAGTTCGAGACCAACCTGGACTACAACAGTGAGCTTAAGGCCAGCCTGAGCTGCATAGCGAGACCCTGTCTCAAAAACACAGAAAAAGAAAAAAAAAAGGACAGCCATGCTAGACACCACTGTCACAGTACAGGAAACATAATCAGCAATTACACAATGTTGCAGTAATGCTGTTCTCTTTCCTACAGTGGTGTCCTTACAGCCATCCCCCCCACCCCGCATCCCCACGCAGGTACATGCATGCACACACGTGATCATGGGTATGATAGGTGGGCCCCATTCCTTTCTTTGTGGTCTCTCGACCCAGCCCCCAAACTCCCAGGCACAATAAGTGCTTCCAGCTAACACAAGTTATGGTGCTTGGGTTGCTAGGAGGCCTCCATGCTGCTGCCCCTCTGTCTCCAAATCTTGCTCCTCTGCTCCTGTGGCTGGCTGCCCCTCCTCTTGGTGACAGGTGACAATGGATCCCAAGGGCACCTTGTGAGCTCAGACATGCCCTGTAGGCTGTGAGTAACTAGGAGGCCCTTAGGCCCCCCTCCTCATGGGAGCCGAGTCTCCAGAGGCCTAGGAATGGGTGGAAACTCAGGCAAGGGAAGTCACACCATTGGAATGTGAGGACAAGGGCTAGGCTGTTTCCCTGATGAAAGGACAGCATGGTCTGCTCAGTACGCTGGCCCTGCCCTGTCCTAACAGCCAGCCACCAGCCACCAGCCAGTGTCTTCCTGAGCTTGGATTCCCAACAGTAAAGCTGACCCCTCCTCCAGGGAGCCCACAGCCCTGAATTTTTCTGTCTTCCTGCTGGCTCCCCCACAGGCTTTGTACTTCAAGAATGAATAAACAATGAAAACACAGACTCCTGATAACGATCAACAGTCAGCGAGTGGAATTTAGGATGCTTTCAAGCAGGCTGTGTGCCTACTCTGTGCTTGGCACAAGCTAGAATTTGGGTACAATGCTGAGCACACTGGCACCTATCTGTAGTCTCAGCACGTGGGAGACACCATGAATTCAAGCCCAGCCCAATCTACATAGTGAGCTCAAGGCCAGCCTGAGCTATGGAGCGAGACCCTGTGTTTCCCCCGCAAATAAAATAAAATAAAATAAAACAAAACAAGGAATTAGTGGAAGTAAGACGTCATCACAGTGACTAACAGGATTTAATTTAACCCAAAGAGGTCTTGGGGGCCACTTCTGGCCTCCAGTGGGCAATGGTGCTGAGGCAGCGGGAAAATAAAAACTGCAGGACAGCAGGCTTCCTGGAGGAGTGGTCAGCCTTGGCACGGGGAATCCAAGCTCAGGAAGACATGGCCCTCCCTCTGGGAAGCTGCTGTCTGAGCAGCTAAGAGAGCACAGGGCCGGTGCGGAACAGATCCTGATGTATCTTTTATCCGGGAGCCTGGAAGCACGCATTCCAATGGGTGTGACTTCCGGTCCTAAGTCGCGCCAGAGTTTGCACGCGCCTACTGCGATCTCTAGGGACTCAGCCCAGGTGGGAGGAAGCTGTTTAAACTTGGTGGCCTTGAGGTGGCCAGGGTTTCCTGGTTGCTTGCCAGGCAAGGGTGCTACCGCAGTCGCTTTCTGCACAGCGACGAATTGGGTCTAAAGGGCCCCAGAAACCCTTGTACCCCAGCCAGGGCTTCCCAAGGGTGCCCCTCGAACTTGAGGGAGGAACCCCTAGGGCAGCATGGGGGGGGGGGGCGATGGATTACGCCCCTCCCTCGCCCCGGAAAAGCCAGATTCACAGAAGGACGCCCTGGGCCCTCTGCCCCCTGCGGGTCGGTCGGCCACCTCGGTGTGTCCCCTGCGGCGGACCTGCTGCCTGCCCTGGGCTGGCTCTGGCAGGATGAAAGCAGTCTGGCCCGGCTCCGAGGAGCGTTATTGGCCTCGCCCTGGCTGCCGCGAAGTCCAACGTCCTCGGAAAGATGCAGCTGCGCCCCAGGTGGAGAGCAGAGTGTGGGGTCAGCGCCTAGAGCCGGTCCGCGGGGGCGCGGGCGCAGATCCCAGGTCCCTGCAGCCCTGGTTTCCATCCTCACCGCTCCGTGACTTGAGGAAAGCCGGCCCCACCCTTTCTGGCCGAGCTAGACCGGGACAGGCCACGCGTTTCTTCCTTCTTCTGCGGAGTTCTGGAGTTCCGCAAAAGTTATGAAATCTGCCTCGCGACATTCTTCCATACAATCGCAAATTTTCCCTACAGTTTTAATAGCTGCAAGAGGTTTCGATGGAGCACACAGACTTAATCATTTGCTTGCCTTTTGCTGAGGTTTAAGTTTGTTTCAGATTTCCGGCTTTTTTTTTTTCCCTGAAAAGGAGCATAAGAGCAACTGTCACACAAATTTTCAGTGTTAGAGGTTTCTGTGTCTCATTAGGAGACAGAAATTATCTTCCTGAACAAAATGAAAATAGACTTCTTTGTTTTCCTTTTCTTTTTTTTTATTGAGACAGGGCCTCACTCTGTAGGCCAGGCTGGCCTCAATCTCGCTGCAGTGCTCCTGCCTCAGCCTGCTAAGTGTTGGGATTATAAGCATGCACCACCACAGTCTGCATTTTAGACACTTGTATTGTCAAGGTGCCTTTCAAAAGGTTCTCAACAAATTTATGTTAGAATGAATAAGAACTCCATTTATTCAGTTAGACATTTGCTGATATAACAATATTTATTCTATACTTCAAATACATTCCTGCATAGTTGAGCTCCCAGCCAGACCAGGTAGTACACACCTGTAATCCCAGCACTGGAGGAGGCTGAGGCAGAACTTCTGCAAGTTCAGAGCCAGCTTGAGCTACAAAGTAAGATGTTGTATCAGAACACTAAAAGAAGAAGGCTGGGGAGATAGCTCAGTGATCTAAGTGCCTGCCTGGCAAGTGCAAGGACCCAGGCTCAATCCCTGGTACCCAGGTTCAATCCCTGGTACTACATGTTGTGCTGGTATACCGAATAAAAGAAATAAAGAGGACTGGCAGTATAGCTCAGCGGACTAAGCACTTGCTTAGGGAAACACAGGGGCCAGGGTTTAATTCCTTGGCCCTGTCTGCCACGCCGACCCTGCTCTCGGGTATGCAGAGCTGGCAATGAAGTTTGGGCGTGGTGGCATGTACCTGTAATTCCAGCACAAGGGAGGCAGTAAACAGGAGGATCACCAGACCCCTGTGCTGTCCAGGAACCTGGTGACCTCCAGGGGCACAGCCCAGCCGCACACTGGCCCTGCTTCTGCACTCTTGTGGTGCCGCTCATCCACCTGATGGCCCGGCTTACAGGGCCCCCCAGGTGTGTTGTGTATGCATGTGTGCAACTGTGTTTTGTCTGTGTGAGAACATGTGTGTGTTGTACATGCATATGTATGTGTGTTGCCTGTGTGAGTGCACATGCTACATATGCATGTGTGGGGCCGGTGGGGTGGTTCAGTGGTCTGAAGTGCCTGCTTAGTTAAGCTTAGGCAATGCAGGGACTGAGGTTCGATCCCCGGCACCACATGCTGCACCAGCCCCACCCCCAGGGCAGGCTGAGCTGGCCAGAAAAATAAAATAAAGTAAAATAAAATAGATATATGCATGTGTTCAACTGTGTGTTGTATATGTGTATGTGTGAGTGCAATTGTGTGTTGTGTATGTCTGTGTATTATGTATGTATATGTGTGTGTGTGTTGTTAAATAAATACATGGCTGGCCCTGCTTTTGCACTGGGCCCCATTGTGGGCCCAAGCCAGCCTTGAGTTCCTACAGGCACTGCGCGGCAGTTGAGCAGCTAAGCAGGGAAGCTGTGCCTCGCAGTTGCAGAGCTGGGCCTTGGCCAGTGCAGCTCTCTCTCCAGCCTCACTTCTGCTTGGCCAGCTTCCATCCACAGCTGAGTTCTCAGGCTCTGCTCTAGTTCTGAGCAGCTGCCCCAAGGCCGTTTCTCCAGCCTCCCCCACATCTCTTCATTAGTTTTAACTGGCTGAGGGATTTGCCTGTTTCGAGTGGCTGAGCCTGCGGGACTCACCATGATGCTGCAGCCTGGGAGCCCAGATCCCAGGCCTCACACTACCAGTCTCTGGCTGTCTTATTGCAGCTCGGCATTGTGGGTAGGGCCTTTGCCTCTTTGGAGGCCTCACAAATTGGTGCTCTGTTGCCTTTGTTTTACATGGTTTTGGAGCCAGGATCTTCCTGCGTCGTCCGGCTGGACTCCTGCTCTGTACTCACTGTCCAGGAACCAGTTCAGGTGTGCGTTGTGAACTGGGGTGAGTTAAGCAAATCTTAAGTCTGAACTGGATTCAGATGTTGTGATTGGAACAGGACTGGGTCCTGAGAGAAAGTCTCAGTACCTAGGCGGGTTCTGCTTGCCACCCACACTGCAGTAAGGCTTCCAGGCCTTGGACCACAGGTCCACCGCATTATTGGAAACTTTATGGTCAAATTACCCAGGGAAACCCTCCCCAAGTGGTCAAGGACATCCTAAAGTTTCGGATGGCCTCCCCTCACAAGCTCTCCACCATGAGGAGATCCTGGCTCCTCCTGATTGTTTTCCCCTCACTGTTCCCAGATGGGACTAGATTAGTAACTAAGCACCCACACACTTGTCCTCACTTCCTGGCCTCATTTGGCCCAGTTGTGGGTGCCCTTGCTGTCACCCCCTGTGTGGTCAGAACACAAATCCCTCCATGCACTGTGTCCTTGCCATGCCATCCATGAGCAGCTGTGGTCTCTCTTCTGCCACACTCATGGATGAAACATCAAGGCTAGAAATCCAGGCTGCAGGTGAATTAGAGCTGAGCCCACATCCTAAGTGGTCTCCCGCACCTGGTGGATGTGACACTAAAGGGAGGTGGTTTTGGATGGTACCTGCTTGAAACCGTGTCAACCTAGAGTTTAGCCCCAGGGCCTGAGTTCTGGTTGGTTTCAGAGGACTCTGTCGTTCCATTAGTCTGCAAACCGGGTGAAGAGTTGGCCGACCAGGTTATTTTCTGTGGCGCACTGTGTGCTTCTGTGGATGCTTTCTGATCACTTTGTTGGTTGGAGCCTTGGAGTCTGCTCTGGTTCTGCAAGCAGCCTGACTGTGACAGACTCGTTCTGTTTGCTCCAATAAATGCCACCATATTTAATTGGATGAAAGAACTTTTTATCATGTGGGGGTAAGGGGCAAGCATGCCCCTGGATCAAATGTCTTTGATGGAATAATGGAGATGACCAACCCTTGCTGATACCTTGTCCTTCAAGATTTCCAGGTCCTGGCCTTTCAAGAAACAGTCATAGCTGTGAGGGAGCGGCGGGGGGTGGGGGTGGGGGGTTGCTCAGGGACAGGGCGTCTGTTTCTGGTCCTGGTTCTGCTTAACTACAAGCAGCCCTGCAATTCCCAGCACTTCAGTTCACTCTTCTAGCCTTGCCTTGCTGATCTGGAGGTGGCAGGTGTACCTTGAGGCTGAGAGAGGTGGGTTTCTGGGCCAAGGATGGTGGGTCCTGGGTGTACTCCCAGCAGTCCAGGCCAGAGTGGCTGCAGTGAGAGCTGGCCTCTTCCTACAATGTGGCAGTGATGCCACTGGCTGTTAGGAGGCAGAGTCTTGCTCAGATGCCCATGTCAGCAGGAACTGGGCCTCGCAGAGCTGCGTGTGCACAAATCCACCTGAAAGAGCCGGAAATAACGCACCAGCTAGGAATGCCGTTCTGATAAGGGAAAGAAACCCTGGGCTCTGGTCTGAGGCAGACTTCTTCTGGGGTGGCTCAGAAAAGCACCCAAGCAGAGGGCTTGCCCTGGGTGCCCTGAGCTGAATAATTAGCACCTTCTTGGGCCCTCAGGGTTGGGAAGACCCAGAGCTGTACGAATGCAAGCTGTGATTACTGCACAGGTACTGGAGGAAGCTTTTTAATTATTAATGAGAACTAAAGGAAACCTATCCTTACGTGAGTCTCTGGTTCTAGTTACGGACCCAGATTAGATGGGATCGCTGTGTGGGCAGAACATTGGCCCGAGGCGCCTGCAGTTGTCTGGGGCATCCATGCCTGTCCAGTGCACCCTGCGGGAGTGTTGGCCAGGGCTGGCACTGTCCTCCAGGATGGCCAAGGCTGCATTACCTCGGCTTTTAGCTTGCTGAGCCCAACGCCTCAGGGCTACCAAGGAAGTGCTTCGGGGAAAGTGGAGCGAAAGTGCACAAGCGGTCACTATGCCAAAGCTCTCGCAGAGCTCAGGGAAGGGCTGGGAAAATAACTGATTGTAGGTAGAGTCCACCTCGCTCTGGCCCTGCGGGGCCAATGGGACGTGGCGCAGATGGGAGGCAGCGCCCTCTGCCGGAAGCCGGAGTCGCGCTTCCGGGGACTGAGGGTCCAGGGGCTGGGCGGAGTCTACTCTTCTGGTCCCTGTTCAGCCGAAAGAAACTAACCTGGGATTTATGCATCAGCATAGCTAGGCTACAGCACTTGGTGTGGCGAACACCAGGCTAAATATGGCTGTGAAGCTTTGTGTTTTGTTTTTCTTTTGTTTTATTTGGGAGTGTTGCTTTTGAGTGGTCCCTTTCTTCTTACTAGTCTGTTAGAAAACACAACAATCCCTTTCTTGTCAGAAAGGGCTGGGATTCTATTTATTTATGTATTTATTTATATTTATTTTTTGTCTTTTGAGACAGGGTCTCACTATGCAGGTCAGGCTGGCCTTGAGTTTGAGCTCACTTTTGTAGCCCAGTCTGATCTTGAACTTGCACTGATCCTCCTGCCTCCTGCCTCAGCCTCCCAAGTGCTGGGATTACAGGCGTGTGACACCACGCCTGGATATATATATATATATATATATATATATATATATATATATATATATTTTTTTTTTTTTTTTTTTTTTGAGACAGGGTTTCCATGTACAAGTTCAGGCTAGTGTTGAAGTCACTACTATGTGGCTCAGATTGGTCTTGAACTTGCAGCAACCCTCCTGCCTCAGCCTCCTCGAATGCTGGGAGTACAAGATGTTCACTGACAGAAATGTGTGTGTGTGTGTGTGTGTGTGTGTGTTTCCTTTAGTCACTTAATGAGGTAGCATTCTAACCTCAGGACTTTTCCTCTTGGCCAGCAGTACTTCCTGGAGAAGCTGACATTTCACAGATGTGCACCAGTGTCCCTGAGCCACTTGGGGAAGCCCTAAAGGGTGTAACAGCACCTTTCAGACACTGATGAGCGCAGGGGACCCTGAGGCTGAACAGGCGCCCCCGGGTCCTGTGAGCTAGGTCTTGGTAGCTGAAGGTCCTCCAGGGTTGCTGCAATGTGCCCTTCTCATCTGCAGATCTAGCTCCTGACTGCCCATGATCTTTTATTTTACCCTTTATTTACATTTAGGGTTTCTTGTAGAAGAAAAGCCAGGCAGTCTTTAAGCTTGTGTCTGATTTAGTGCACCTCGTGGTCTTTGGGTGTGCTTATTTCTCCTACAGGCAACGTCTTTGTCTTTCTTGCTGGCACAGTGGCGCTCCCTGGCGTGTACATTCCATAATCTCTGTCTCCGTTCATTGTTGGACACACAGCCTGTCTCCAAGATCTCACTGTTGCAAGTGATCTCAGTGTTGTGCTCTGGTAACTGGATAGCACTGTAAGGTGCTTCTAACTGAAGATACCTGGAGGCGAAGGGCTGGGGTGAGTGGAACTGCTGGTTTTAGTATTTTGAGGACTCACTGCTCTCCACAGTGCTGGGCCGGCTTAGCCTCCACTGCTGCTGGAGGAGGCTTCCTTTCCCAGAGCCTTGCTGGCACTTCCTCCACTCTATGTTCGCTGGGCCACCAACCCCCAAGGACTCCTGGCAGCAGCCTGGCAGGGGTCTGCCTCTGGGAAATGAGGTCCTGGAGTGTGAGTTCCTAGTTTATGACTTCAAGTGATGTGGGAGTTTCTTCCCTAAAAGGAAGGTGGGGGGCATGAAAGGAACCAGTGGCGTCCCGTAGGACCATGGGTTGTGGCTTGTAGCACTCGACAAATGCTAGCTGCGTTTGAAGGTAGGTGCTCCATTGCTTTGGACAACTTATTTTTTTAAGAAAAAGTGTAGCTGGACCTATTGGTGCATGCCTGCAAACCCAGCATTCAGGAGGCTGAGGCAAGAGGATTACCACAAGTTCAAGGCCAGCTTGAACCACATAACAAGACCCTATCTTTTTTTTTTTTCTTTTTGAGACAGGGTCTCGCTATGCAGTTGAGGCTGGTCCTGCGCTCACTTTTGTAGCCCAGGCTGGTCTCGAACTCACACCAATCCTCCTGCCTCAGCCTCCCAAGTGCTGGGATTACAGGCGTGAGCCACCACGCCCAGCTAAGACCCTATCTTAAAAAAAAAAAAAAAAAGACAATAAAGGACCTGCTTCAGTCTTCCAAGTGGTTGTATCATTTTACTTTTTTGTTGGCACTGTCTTGATCCCAGTTGCTCTACTTTCTTATCAACATTTGGTATGGCCAGGGTTTTGTTGTTTAGGAGGCAGGGCCTCTCGGTGCAGTTCAGGCTGAGCTTCAGCTCCCTATGCAGCCCAGGCTGGCCTGGAACTCGCAGTGATCTTCCTGTTGCAGCCTCTGGGTTACAGGTAGGTGTCAACCATGTCTGGAAGATGTCTTATTCTATTCCTAATGAATTTTAAGAGTAAATTTGCCATTTTGGGGATCAAATTTTATGAAAGAATCCTTGCAAAGTTTTGATTAGGAATTCATATATGAATTGGAGGGAAGTTGACATTTTATTTTTATTTTTAAATCTTTATTTGGTACAAGATCTCACTATGCACACTAGTGATTCTCCTGTCTCAGCCTCCCCAACACTGGGATTCCAGGTATGTGCCACCACACTTGGCATCAGTGGCTATCTTGGGGTGGGGCTGGCACAGCATGTGGTACCAGGGATCAAGCCCGGGTGCTTGCACTTGCTAGGCAGGTGCTTAGACTGCCGAGCAATGTCCTTGGCCCAAAAGTTGCCATTTTAAGTGTTGTGTCACAGTATGGAATAGCTCTTTATTAAGTTCCTCAATTTCCCACAGCTAGTTCTGTAGCCCTCAGCATACTATACTTGCACATCTTAGTTTTACTGTCATGCATTCAACAATATTTATATTAGCGTGAATGGCATTTAAAATGTTTTGTTTCTAGGGCTGGCTAGACAGCTCAGCAGACTAAAGCACCTGCTTAGGCAGAGCACAGTGGCTGGGTTCGATCCCTGGCTTGCTGTGCTGGCCCTGCCACAGGGCATACTGAGATGGCCATTGAGACGAGTGTGGTGGTGCATGCCTGTAATCCCAGCTCTTGGAAGGTTGAAAACCAAAGGATCACTAATGAGTCAGATCTGTGTAATGAGACCCTGTATTAAATACATTTAAAAAGTTTTCCATTTCTAATCAGTGGCTACACAGAAATCCAGTTGGTGTTTCTGTATGCTGAACTCCTAGCCAACAATTCTGCTCAGCTCATTTTAGCCCTGGTAGCTATTCTTTCATTGGTTGTGAGGTTTCCTCTGAGATAATCCAGTGTCTGTGAAAGGCCAGATTTTACTGCGCCTTCTCCAGCCCGCCCGACCTTGTTTTCCCGCCCTCTTGCTCTGGCTCAGAGCAGTGCAGTGTTGCACAGATGCAGCAACGCAGACGGCCCTGCATCACCCTGACTTAGCAGGCAGCGTCTGGCTCCTCCTCAGTTAATTTGACATTAGCTGTAGATGTCTTGAAACCAGCTGAAACGTTCCTTTCCCAATTTGCCAAGATGTTTTTGTGCCTTTTCTTTAATCCATAATTGATACTGGAGATCTTTTATTTTATTTTATTTTATTCATTTATTTATCTATTTATTTATTTTTTTGGTCTTTTTGAGACAGGGTCTCACTATGTAGTTCAGGTTGGCCTTGAGCTCACTTTTGTAGCCCAGGCTGGTCTTGAACTCGCACCAATCCTCCTGCCTCAGCCTCCCAAATGCTAGGATTACAGGCGTGCGCCACCACTCCGGGCCTTTTATTTTATTTTTAAAAAACTTTATTTAGGGGCTGGGGAGATAGCTCCAAGGCACAAGCGCCTGCTGGGCAAGTGCAAGGTTGTGAGTTTGAACCCCGGTCCTACAAAAAAAAAAACTTTATTTATTTGTGTTATGGTTGGCTCAGTCTGCCCTGGGTGTGAGGCTGGGGCAGCACGTAGTGCCAGGAATCAACCAGTGGTCCCTGCAGTTGCCTCAACTTTCCTAAGCAGGTGTGCCTTAGACCAGAGCCATCTTGCTGGCCCAGTACTGGAGATTTTCTGCAGCTACTCATGGTTGTTTTTTAATTTGTGCGATGGAACACTGTGCAGATTGGGACAACTTTATTGAGATCTGTAACCTATGTAGCACCAGTTGGTTTCCTTGAAGTGACGAATTCACTCAGCGGTGTGCATCATTTACCCATTAACACGCCCATGACTCTAAAAAGAAACTTGTGATTGGTCACTAACTATGCTCAACAATTTGACTGAATTAAGAGACATCTTGCAGGTTAGTGCAGCGCTGTTCTGGGCAGTGATGGGTCAGGTGACCCAGGGGACATTGGGTTCCCAGCCTTCCTCCTCCTGGAGACAGAAAGCACCTCCTTCTGCTGTGATGTTCAGGCCTTGGAGCTGTCTAACCATGAGCTGAATTTCTGAAACCCTGAGCCAGATTAAACCCCTCTCCTTCAAACTGTGGGTGTGGGGTGAGTTGTCCTGACAACAGCGGTGACTGCTACTAATAAACAAAAGCCCTGTGTCCACTAGGAATCCTCTCCCAGGCTGTTAACTTTTACACGTGTGCCTCCACAGAGCCATGTGACGGGAGCATTTTGCACCAACAGAATTGTCACTTTAGCCAGCCTTCTGCACCTGGCTTCTTTCATTAGGCAGATGTGTGTGAGGCATCGCGCCTGAGCCTGTGTGGGAATCCCATTCTGCGAGACCCCACGGCAGGGCTGCGCTGCACTTGCTACCCTGTCCCTGGCCCATGGACAGCTATCCGTCCCCATGTTTTGGCTGTTATGCATCAGGCATGGGAACACCTGTGCACGGTGTTTGTGTGGCCACACTTTCCTTCCTCTGGTCAGATGGTGACCCTGCTGACTCTTCTCAGGACTGTCAGGTGAGGCTGAGGAACACGGGGCACCCAGCCCAACGAAGCCACTGGCTCTGTCGGTGGGGCATGTAAGCCACGGCTGGAGCTGCTGCTCTGCCCCTGGAACGCCCTGCGCTTCTGCTCTCGTGGTCGAGGCTACAGAACGCAGGCCAGGTATGTGGGTGCCAGACAGGTGATGAGACCCACAATCACTGATCCTTAATGCACGACTGGCCAAGTAGGCAGAGGCAGGAGGGTTGCTGTTTAAGGCAGCCTAAACCACACAGCAAAACCATTTCAAAGACAGACAGACAAACAAACAAACAAACAAACAAAGAGCAGGAGGGCTGGGGGAGATAGCTCAGTGGAATAAGCACTTGCCTGGCAAGTGCAAGGGCCTGAGTTCAATCCCTGGCAAGAGTAGGACTCAGTGTAATTCACCATTTTTGTGGCATCTTCGAGGCTGTTGTCCAGTTTTTTGCTGCTTGCCTGGTACAGAGAACCTGGTGCTGTATGATCCAAAGAAACTGACCAGATGTTTTGCTTCTTGAGCAAAGAGCTAACAAAAGCAGACATCGGTTGCCTCAGTCACGTGAGTGCCCTGTCACTAGTAAGTGAACCATTTCTTCAAATCATGTGACAAAAGCACCTTGAGCACAGCCTTGCAGGTCCATGTGGTATTCCCCAAGCTGGTGTTCCCCACACGGGTGTTCTTCTAGGCAAAGGCACCTGTTCCACCAGCTCTCCTCCCACGATGCCACTCACAACATGATGCACCCCACAGTCTCCTTGAGCCTGGCATGACTATTTCTGTGCCCATCTGGAAACATGGAGTCCATGCCATCAGTGAGCTACTACTAACTTCTCTTACACTAAGCAGCGCCTTCTCCGGGGCTTGGGGAAGGCCAAGTTGTCCTGTCCGGGCCAGGCCAAGGACCTCCTGTGAGGTGGTCTCTGTGAACTTCAGTAAAGCTCTCAGGGAACCTGGAGCAATGTATAGCTGTTATCAGACGCCCAATGGGGGGATCTGGGCTCAGCCTTATCTCTTCTTTGCTTGTCCCCACTTGTGCTTGCTGAGAGCAGTACTTACATTGGGGCTGGGAGCTGGGAAGCTATGCCTGAGTCAAGCCCCATACAAGTATTCAATTGTGCCTCTAGCCAGATGGGGTGGTGCAGGTCTGTAATCTGGTACTTCGGAGGCTAAGGCAGGATTGCCACAAGTTGGAGGCCACCCTGGGCTATGCAGTAAGACTTTGTCTCAAAAATAATTTTTTTTTTTTTTTTTTTTTCGGAACTGGGGTTAGAACTTACGACTTTACATTTGCCAGGCAGGCACTTGTGCCACGGAGCTATCTTTCCAGCCCCTCAACAATCAATTTTTTAAAAATCACAGAACTTACTCTTAAAACCAGGACACTTTTAAGAATGCACATGTGGGGCCAGTGAGATGGCTCAGTGGTCTAAAGTGCCTGCAGAGGAAAGTTAAGGCAAGCACTGCAACTGCTCCTCAATCCCTGGCACCACATGCTGTGTATCCCCCCCCCCCCCCCGGGCGGGCTGAGCCAGCCATAACACAAACAAATAATGAGGTTTAAGAGAGAGAGAGAAAAAAAAAAAAGAATGCACATGTGGTTGGGTAATGGAACCTGCTGGTGGGCTCTGTGCAAGATTTAGTATTAACCAGCCAGCATTTCACGTTTATGTGCGGGTCTGTCCGAGGGCTAGGCCCTTTCCTAGAGATGGGCAGTGCTCTCATAAGTGAACCTCTGAGTCACTGGTCCCTGAGGCCTGTATCGGCCTATGAAGTTGGGACGAGATACGGCCACAGCTGAGGACTTTTGGCTCCAACCCCAACTGAGTAAAAGAAAACTGCAGCTGCAGGCTCCGTACTTCTACAGTAAATGTCAACCTACAGATAAGATAGGTCTCCTGGTGGACATAATTTACTACTTGGGAAAATACCTTCCAAGGGACTGCTAGATTCTTGCATTTTCTTCAGTTTATTTGGTTTGAAAAACAAATAAATGAGGGCTGCCTAGGAAGTTCTTTGTTAGAACCCAGAGTATCTCCTGGAAGCCCTAAAATCACACTTGTCTCATTGAAGCCTCCGCCATCCACTAGTTTGGGAGACTACAGGCCTGATCAACCCACAATACTGAGGGATATTATTAATATGGCAATTGGGCTATTATTGAAAAGGAACACAAATACTCTACTAGCTGTGCATCCTCAGGGTTATACACCAAACACCTGACTGGCTAGAGGGAGTGTGTCCTTTTGTCCTCATAGTTTTCTTAGAGACGGCGTTTGGCTTTGCAGTTCAGGCTGGCCTGAAACTTGTACAGATCCTCCTGCCTAGGCCCACCAAGTGCTAGGATTACAGGTGTGGGCCATCACACCTCTCCTTCATAGTTCAGTGCCTTGTTTGTTGTGTCAGGGAAAGGAGCACAGGAGCAGGTCACTGCCCTACAACACACTCCGGGGGTCACCTTGGAGCTCAGAACAGAAACTCTCCTGTGCACCCCAGGGAGCTATGCTGTGCTTGGAACCCTGAGGGATATTGTTCAGGTTTTGATCTGATTTCTGTCCTGGGCTTGGGCAGCTTCTCCTGGTTCCCTTAATCTCCCTGCCACTCCTGGATACCTGGGTAAATCCTAACCCTCACTGCTTCAGGTTGGTTGGAACAGTTTTCTCTGGAAACTGAGGAAGGGATTCAGGTGATCACATGAAGTCTGACTTGGGGTTCCAGGTGCTGTAGTGACCAAGTGACAGCGGATGTTCTTTTACTCAGCAGAGTCTCCATCAGCCAAGCTCACAAAACTGTCATGCCTACTGCCCTCCCACCCTCTGGACACTTCCTGTCTGTCCATCCACAACCTGCTTTGGGACAGAACCTTTTGTCTCATCCACTGCCACTACCCCAGCCTGGCCTCTCCTGGTGCTGGAGGACTACCTGCTTGCTACTTGTCCACTGTCTTCCACAAACATTCTGAACCTGGAACCTAGGCCTGATCAACCACTGTTCTTTGCCTTGTGAAGGTACCCTTTTCCAGTCCTAACTCAGTGCTTCAAGATGGGTGATGATTCACCATTCACTTTACAAGCTCTGAGCCCCACCCAGGACTTTAACCCCAGCTCTACCACACCAGAGCTTCAGAGCTGCAATCTCCATAGCCACTAAGCCTTGGTCTCACCAGCTACTAGACAAGGGCAAAAAGCTGACAGCTGGGTGTGGTGGCCCACGCCTGTAGCCCCAGCACTTGGGAGGTCAGGAGGATGGATGATGATCGCTGCCAGGGCAACTGTATCTCACAATAAAAAGGTTGCCCTTTGTACCTACCTACTTGAAGGCAAGCTAGTCTAATGAACTGTCACACAACTGGGGTCCGACACAAAACACAACCATAGCAGGAATGATAGAATTGTTTCCATGTGATGCTTACACATGACACACGCAAGCATGGCTTAGCACCTCCAATGGCCCTGGCCTGACACTGAACTTGGGAAGACACAGACATCCGTAGTAGCTGTCTTTAGAAGACATTAACAGTAAATCTACTTCACTCCACTTCCTTGAGATAAGATCTTGCTGTATCTCTCAGATTGGCCTCCAACTCGCGGGGATCGTGTGACTCAGCCTCGCAAGTGCTGGAATTACAGGTGTACCCTCCCATCCCTGGCTCTGCTCCACTCATGTGGAGAGTGCAGATGCTCTAGAGAAAGCCAAAAGGATTTTTTTTTCCTGGTGCGGGGGCTGGCTCAGGAGGTCTTAAGGATGGTCTGGTAAGGCATGTGGAGCTGGGGATTGAACTGTGGCTGCCTGCGCCTGACTGGGTTTGCTCTAGCAGGTGCTTAAACAACTGAGCTAACCCACAAGCCCCTAGACAAAGCCAAGAGACAGCCTAACCCTGACCCATCTGCTGCTTTTGCTCTGGACCTAGGGACTGCAAAACCAGAATCAGAAGAGCAACTGTTTAATTTTAATGTTTAAATGGCACGGGAATAGACTACAGGGTTGCCTGAGTTTTCTTCTGGCCTTGGGATCCTACTGAGGGTCGTACCTCAAGTGAGCTCAAGATAAGGGTGTGTTATGGTTTATGTCTAGTTGTCCCCCCAAAGCCTCATGGAGTCATTGGGCGGGGACTTCTAGAGTTTGAGACTTGATCCATGATCCCTGGGATTATAGGTTTTAGTACTGATGGGATTATGGGTGGAAGTACTTCTGGGATTATGGGTGTAGCCTAGGGCGGGAGCTAAGGTGGAGAGCCTGAACTAGTAATATA